>CAKAOH010018880.1:0-17598 GCA_916701665.1 Sebastiscus tertius
GCTGCAGTAAGTATACAACTAAAGCAGATACAGCAATAGGGAATACGCAGTTCACAAAGTAGTATTTGGTTTTATTTCATGAGTCTTAACCATGCTGGATAAATGCAAATTTCCCAGTCTTTAAGACATTTTCTGTTTACATCTTTGCCTGCAACTCACCAAGTAAACTAACCTTTTTTCTCACAGAGGATTACCAACATAAATACGGCGAATGGGACAATGAGTTGAACGACGCATTTAGTCGCACGTGTCCTTCTGGACAAGCTGTTTCTGGCATCACAAGGTGGGCAGTACAGAATTAAGTCATCTTTGTTAAGGTTTTCACATTATGTCTTAATTATAATGTCTCCTAAACACTTTACTCCCATCAGGGTTGGAGCAAATGTCAAATTTACATCATGTGAGCACATGATATGTAGCCTAGGCTCTTTCAAGATTGAACACTGAAATATGGGATAACACAAGACCTGGGTTAAAGAGTAAAGAGTTAAAGTAGCCATGGGCCTTCTGTAGTTTAAGGTTTATTGAGCAAGGGCTAGCAATACCTTTAAATTATTATATTTTCATTGATATCATGAAAACATTTCCTGTGACAAGTAATTGTCTTTGTCTCTTCTATGTAAATAGATTAATTTAACACATATGTATCCATATATTTATTCTTATTTTGTTAAATATACAACAGAATGTTTTCTAACATGCTGATTTGTTTCCACAACAGTCTCTTCAATATTGATGTAAAAGATCGACTTTGGTCGTTTTCGTGCAAGGCTTTCAAAGTAACCAGAACATGCAAGTGGTCATCTCCTGTGAACGAATATTGGGGAGGAATGGACTTCAAATGTGGAGACAATGAAGTGATTGCAGGGGCCTACAGTGATCGCAGCAGCCTCTTCCAGGACAGGAGGTAAGTCATTTGTTTTTTCCTTTATTATTAAAAAAATCAAACAACTGACCAATGCAACTTTAAGTGCGGGTTGAGTAAAACAATTCAGTTTTATTCTTTATTAACATATTTGAAATGTAAATTAACACATTGTTCTTCTCATTTAGGTGGAAGTTTTACTGCTGTAGTGATTCTGGTTTTACCACGTCCAACTGCCAAAAAACAACACAGATCAACTACTTTGAGGAATACTTCAGCTGGACAACCTTCAGCAACTTTTACCTGACAGGAGTGAAAAGCTCCTTTGATTATGTAAAACGGTAAGTTAATTTGTAACAGTTTATCACAGGCATACATCCACATTCCACTTACAGTGATTCTTAGATGCCAACCTTTTTACCAATTATTCTTAATAACAATGGAATTACCACTTTGTAAATGTTTTAAAAATCGTATTGTTTCTCGTTGACAGCGACCGTCGATGGACTTTGACACAATGCCAGGGGAACACTCAGTGAAGATACCATGAATGAGAAGATCCCTGACAATATTTTTTGCTGTGCTACAATAATTCACCAAATTGATTGCTGTTGCATTTAGGCCTGTCTGAAGGCATGTGTGATTGAGCCCTTCTAATGGTATATGTGTGTGCTGCTGCTGGCAGCACAAACTAAGACTCGTGACCAGAAAGGTCATTGAACGATTCTTAGTTAAGCATGATGCATCTGTTTTGTGTACCAGATGCATTATAATGATTTAATTGGATAATATGTGGGGAAAAAATTAGTTTAAAGATTGCTATCAATGTCCATCTGTGTTGGAGTCGTACATTCAACAGACCCTTTGTACTTTATTATAGTAGCAACTTTGTAACCATCACTCGTTGGGAAGTACTGGTCTGCATTCATAAAGATCAGAAGTACTGATGTGAGATCATTAAGAAAGTGCCCCTGGCCTTCTCCTAATATAATGACCTGAACAGAGAAACTGGTCTCAGAGATGCACTCCTGATGCGCTTGTGAAAGAAGACAAACCCTCAATATGGTTACAGTTTGTTGATGCAAAGCTCAATGATTTCTTAGTTGTCCCCTGTTCTCACACAGTATCTAAGGTTGGTGGGCTGTGTATGTTTAACATAGCTGGCAGTGTAAATATGTAGATATTTCTGTTTTATGTCTCATTGTAATGTCAGTACCCTGGTGTTTTATTAGGTTGTAACATCAATATTTGACTAATGTTGTTTTGTAATTACTTTCTGATCTAGATCACTAGGTCATTCTCTGTCAGGTGAAACAAATATGTAAACCAAACATGACTTAAATACTTTGATTTCTATAAAGTATTTATGTAAATATGTGTAAATGATTAACATTCAGTTGTGGATTTAAATGCTGATTACTGTATTGTATGTTATGTACATAGATATCTCGACTTGGACAAAAGACTGCATTTGTGTTTTACTGTACTTCCTTTGAAATAAAATCAAAATTAATTATAATATCTGAGTTTCTAGGCTTAATCTTCTTGGTCAATAAACAGTCCTCACACAGATATATTCATATATTAACTGTAAAAGGGGGCACATTGGTAGTCACCTTTTTGCAAAACAATGATGGTGAGTCTTTCCAAGAGACAACAACTAATAGCCTAGCTAAACTTTAATGCCAGCAGGTGTTTTCGATGATGCAACCAACTTTTACAAAAGCTCTGACAACACAATAAGAAAGTGAATTTAACACCAGGGTGGACCAACCTTCAACACAGAAAATACACACATTCAATTTTAGGCATTTTCTCTTTGCTGCTGTTATGGTATAAACAGTGTTGAAGAGTATAAATATCATGGAAGACCTTCATGTGTCCCTGCTGATATACCATTAGTTTAACATTTTGAAGGATTCCTTATATGTTGCCATTTGGGTCTGTGAGTGTTTGCTGCCTCAGCGCTGACCTCTTTTGTTTAGTGTTGGGACTTTCAACAACAAATCAAGATGCACAACATGATGTGTCTTCTTACACAGGTAGAGATGTAAATGTTAAAATGGAAAATGGAAGTCAACTTGTATTGTTACACATTGTAAACGCTCATGTCAAAGTGAAACACTGGTGTGTGCATAACTGAGCAATACAACATGTAATTTGAATGATTTTGTCAATAACGTGTGTGATCTGCTGCATGGGAATACATGGGAGTATGAGGCACTTACTCTACTTTTTGACTTCTGATCTGATAATAATCATTTGGGACACAAGTGACCAGTTGAGGAAGAAGTACTCAGATCTTTTACTAAAATAAAAGTGTAGAAATACTTTCTTACAAGTAAAATTTCTGCATTCAAAATCTTACTTAAGTAAACGTCCAAAAGTATTAGCATCAAAATATAGTTAAAGTGCAAAAAATAAAAGTACTCATTATGTAGAATGGCCCATTTCAGAATTATATACAGTATATATATAAAAATGCCTCATGATGTATTATTTTTTTATATATATATATTTGGAATATAAGTATAAGGTAGCATAAAATGGAAATATATTTACAAGTACCTAAAATGTTTACTTAAACGTAAATGTACTTTCGGGGCACCGCTGTAGCTCGCTGACAGTAATATTTGATGATTACTTATCATCTAGCGCCACCTGCAGGTCAAATTTTTAGTCATCCAGTGAAATATCTCGACATCTACTGGATGGAGTGGCACAACATATTGAACACATATTAATGGTTCGCACATGATGTAACCTAATTACTTGGTGATCCCCTGATTTTTCTCTTGTGCCACCAGGTCAAATTTCAATTTGCCCTGTACTTTGGTTTATGACCAAATGTCTGCAGAACTAATAACGTTCCCATCAGCCTCAGTTGCATTTCAAGAATTGGCACTGGGAAATAGCAACATACTAAACTAAAATGGCATGGCTGTCATTTTAAAACATTTAACGGGGGGACACAATAACTAATAGATGGCGTTACAAGTTTTCTGAAAATGTATGCTTAAATATACAAATGAGGCATTATCTTCTGAAATATATGGTAATTTGCATACATTTCCTGAACAGAAATTGGATAAAGCCAGGTTCAAAATTAATGTTTCCTTTTATTGACATATTTTAGTCAAAGGTTTGTACAGAGGGAATTTTGGATATCTCATTGTATCATAAATCACAAAATACTGCCAACAGCCATAAAGAAATCTATTTTTGCCATGTTTCTAGGAATAAATGTTCTATAAATCAGGCTATGAATGATATATGAACAAACCCCGCTGAAAAAATCTTCATAACATGGATAGGAATGAAACTGGAAAGTCTGATCTATCTAAGTGCTACTGAAGTGGAGATTTCTGGCTCAGAGTCTGAGAAAAACCTAATTTTAAGAAAACGGCCTGGCGACGTTTCATAACCAAAAATATGTTTCGTAAATATGTTTCCTATCAGCCTCATATCATGCTTGCAGAAACGCATTGGCACGTGGTTAACCTGAAACGATTGGTTAGGTTTAGGCAACAAAACTATTTGGTTATGGTTAGAAAAAAGATCACGGTTTGTGTTCAAATAACAATGTAACAACATACCAATGTAACAACCTTATCAACGCAACAAAACCACTATAGTTAAGTTTAAGAAAGAATTACATGGTTGGCCTTAAAACTACTACGTTTGTACAGTGAAAATGAGTGAATGTTGTGAACACGGGACACAAACAAACCCATCTCCCTCCCTGCCCACCTGGTGTGTCTCTTTTCGCTCTTTGAACTATGTCACTTGTTTTGACAAAATGTAAAAAAGTTAACATTCGACGTATCCTCGGTTTGCAGAAGTGTCCAATGCCAACATTTTTTCCTGGCGACTGGGCTTTTTTGCTAACACTAGAGGTGGATAGGGTAAAACATGTTAAGTAATATATATATATATATATATATATATATAACCATATTCCCCAGTTGATAACTTACATTTAGGCAATTCTTTTTTTATTATTTAGTTTTCTGAAATTTTATGTTAAATATGCAAATGATGATTTTAATTCTAAATCGGAAATTGATCAAAATTAGCCTCCGATTTCAACCATCAAAATCAAAGGCAGGATGTTTTTTTTTTTCTCTCCATCCTTGCCTCCTTGCGTGCGTCTGAAGGAAAAAAACACTTCAAAGATGACACAGCGTATCTTACTGGTAGCCTGCAACTAAAGGTGACACAGCGCTTTGAGATACCATGACCACTGCCAAAGTCGGAGATGACGGAGAAACTAAAGAACTGGGAAATCCTCCTGATTCCCTGAAGTCACCGGTTCGGCGACATTTTGCCTCCCCTGTGAGTTATCTAAACAACAAACATGTCGTTGGTGGAAAATCTACAGTTTGTAGGCTGCAAAAGATTTAGAGACCGCAGCAACCAAAGAAAACAGGGCTCATCGCACTGTTTGGCAATTTCCGCCGCGGTCGCGCTATTTCCACTTAAAATCGATTGTGTGTCTACACTGCCTTGTACGGTAAAGCAGGGTTCGCCGTGGTGTAAAGCATGTAAGCACAGACAGGAAAGTCATGGTGCATTCGGGTGTGCCTCGTAAACTCTGAGAAACTCTAGCTGTTGTTGTAAAGTACACTATTGCCATCTAGTGGATCTTCTTTTTGTTGAAAGTGTAAATGACAGTTGTCAGGGCATAAAACCAATCGAATCAAATCGTGACCTTAAAATCGAAAGTCAAATCGAATCATAGATTTAGAGAATCGTAACACCCCTAACATGCTCAAATCATAACATGTCAAACTCAGGCCCAACAGGCAACAACAGCTGTCAGTGTGCTGACTGACCAAAACTGCATGTGATTATCATAAAGTGGGCATGTCTGTAAATGGGAGACTCATGGGTACCCATAGAACCCATTTTAATTCACATATCTTGAGGTGAGAGGTAAATGCCCATTTTTCCTCGCCAAAAGTTAGCGCAAGTTTGGAGAGTTATTTGGCCTCCCTCACGACAAGCTAGTATGACATGGTTGGTGCCAATGGATTCCTTTGGTCTTCTTGGTTCATATGATACCAGTATCTTCATCTTCTAGCCTAAAAACTGAGCCCACTACAACCCCCGATCACAAGTTGCATTAATGCATTAAAGAAATTAGTGGCGTTAAAACAAATTTGCGGTAATGCGTTATTATCATGTTAACTTTGACAGCAATAATATATACGTTTGTGTATACCACCACTGAATAGGGACAACAGATGCACAGATGTATGTTTTAAGAAGAGGGAGCATTCATACTACCTAAAATACACTGAGGGTAAGAGTAATATGGTTTCTTGTCAAGTAGCCAGACATCAATCCAGTCAGATGGATGTCCAACTAGCCAATCATCGATTTGAGCCAAACAACCAGGCAACCAATCACTAAGTCACCTGACGAGCCATTAAGTTGATCTGGCAGCCGTCTACATGCGTATTGGCATTGGCGTAGTGGCAGCCTGTCAGCCACACGTGCATGACAAAGGTACGATAAGATAAAAGTATGATTGAACTTGACCAAATTAATGAATCTGAAATATTGAAATAGCAAGTGATGGCATGCCACAGCAAAGAAATATGAGTCATAAAACAACAAATGACACAAAATAACATCAAAAACAACACAACTCTCACAAGAAGATCTCTAGACGCCACAAACGTGAGAGCTGAAACTTGCAGGGGAAAATGGAGTTGGTGTGTGTGTGGGGGGGGATAGGAAAAAGAAAGAAATACATCAAAGACGGGGTAATGAAGCTTGTCCGATCCTGAAGAGCCACATAAGAAAACAGAGATGCAGTGATTGCGGTGGGGTTGCTGGAAGAGAGATGGGGATGAATTATGATGAAGTTGTGGGTGATGAAGGGAAAGAGAGAAGAGAGAAACAGATGAGCAAGGCAGCAGGTGGATGGTATTACTTTGCCATTGTTAAAGTCTCTCCCTCTTTTTCTTTTACCCTATTATCTTTATCTCTATCTCCCTTTTCCACCCTTCCCCCTCTCTCTGTGTGTCCTGTGAAGCGAAACCTGGCCCTAAATGGGAACAGAGGTAGCAGTGATCACGCTGGTATTCTCCAGCAGGGCCCCTTCCTCAGCTCATTAAGCCCACAGCAGAGCTCTACTTACCTACCTGGGATATAGCAGGATTTGAAGAAAGAGAGGGATGAGGAGGGTGAGTAAGGGAGATGCAGTGGGCTTTCAGGAAGGGGGTGGGGGCTTGAAAAAAGAGAGATAAAAAAATACAGAGTCCGTGGATGAGAGAGCTTACACTGAGTAAAAGAAGGGCTCCATGGTTTGAGCAGTGTAGTGACTTAAAGAATCCTCTGATTCTGATCCTTTAAACTTGCACATAACAGTGTTTGTCACCCCAAATAGCACTGAGAGGTAACTGATGGTAGACATTTTCAGTAGTGTACCCCTGTAGCGGAGCATCATGGCAAAGACTGAACACATTGTAGCGGGAGGGGTGAATGTGCTTAGATACCTGTCTTTTACTGTGTCCTTGCCTTTATGTACTGTATGTGTAATCTTTGTCTGTGTACGGTTTGCCTCTGCTTTGCAAAGTTTCAATTATTGACTAATAATCCAGCACAATGTCTTATTTAGTGCATATTTCAACATCAATATTACAATTGTATTATTTAATCTGTGTAACAAATATTTCAGAGGTTGTGCGCGTGCACAGATTTAAAGCTAGAATGAAGATACTGTTATCATATGAAACTAACCATGTCATGTTATTTTGTCGGGAAGAACGCAAAATAATGCTCCAAAGTTACGCAAAATTTTGGTGAGGGAAAACAGGCATGACAATTTTCCCTTGACCTGTTCTATGGGTACCCACGAGTCTGGGTGTATAAGGGGTGTAACGATACGTGTAATTGTATTGAACCTTTCTGCCTAGCCGGTACATCCTGTGAACCAAACAGCTGTTTATGTCTACTACTCGCACACATGGAACAGAAATTCTGGAGTAGCAGCGCTGTATACTAGGTGTTTTAGCCCCGGTTCGCCCGGTTAAACAAGCTCGTGGACAACATTTTGTATCAAATTGTATGCCGACACTGGTAAACTGAAGTCCAGTGTATCTGTGGATACACTTCAAACATTTAATTTACGTCGCCATCACCCAAATGTGTCGATTAGCAGAGGGAAACAAAAACAGACTGGACGGTGTGTCCTTCTCCCCACAACACTCAGACAGTCTCCCACTAGAGATTCAGGCTGTGCCAAAGTAATATCTAATGCTATAAGAGTGTTTATCACTGCATATGCGACCACACTCGATCGCTAACAATACCGAATTAAAGCATATGGTCAAAGTGTGTTGAGCCCTGCTACAATGTACCTTCAAATATGTATTTCAGTCAGTATATTGTACCTGCCCTGTATGAATTGTATTACAGGTGTAACAAGAAGGAAAAAAGGTGAACAACAAAACAGAAAAAGAAAATAGCGGTCTAGAGAAAACTGGAAGCAAAAGGGAAAGACAGGAAGAAGAGAGGGAATGAGAGGGCTGGGCTTTGAAGCAAGACAACAGTACAGTGAGAAGGAACGATTACTCCTCTGTAATGCAGTGCTCAATGAGGGAGAACCCGATGAGAATAAATTTAAGTTTTGGAGATGAGGGCTTTACATGCTGCAACATTCTCCAAATCACTTCACATCACTCAGACCTACCCTTAGACATGAACCGTAATCTCCACAAGACAGCTTCCTTTCTCTGCCTTTTCTTCTCTACTCTTTCAGTCATTTTTCCCCTCTTCTCATTTTCTGTCTACTCTGAGCTTTCAGATTTTAGATCTTCAGCTAAAGCAATTATTGATATGAGACAGTTTGTTTTTTGATGGAGAGTGGCTGGTGTGGCGAGTGCAGCATCCTATGACCATTACGTCTAAACCGATGGTTTCACAGGTCGCGATTGTTATCCATTGTCAACATTTAGCTCAGGATATATATTCCTTGTATGTAGAGATGCTGAAAGAGAGGGTATGCAAGAGACTGGAGTTTTCTGCAATTAATGTTCGCGTTTTAAAACTGTATCCATGATCCCTCTAATCTTAAAGTCCTTAAGATTTATGATGTACACACTTTCAGTAATAGTCATTCAATGTATTGACTTCCTGTAATTTATTCTCTATGTTTCGCCATTCCCACATTGGATTCAAATTATCTGCCTACGCATAAGGGGTTGACAGAAAATGATGCAGCATGTAATCCAGTGTTGCTGTTTGTAATTTGATCTGATTGTTTGCTGCTCACTCGTCTGCAGCTGAATCAGAGCTGGATTAAGTTACTGCTAATGCTAACACAAAATTCCCTACTGTTGCTCCTTCACATTAAAAGGCTTCAACTGGCCAAACTCTGGGTGGCTTTTATTGTGAAGCAGTCACAGGAAACACAATGTATTTGTCACCACAGTTAGCAGAAACCAAAGTCATCATTAAGTTCAAGAAAAATGTGTCAACAAAACAAGTTGTTCCGATACAAATACCAGCATAAGAATTGTGCGGTGGTAACACACACCGATGACCGTGACAAAGCCTCGGTAACTGACGTTCTGGAATGGGCTAGAAAATCCCACCAGTAAAATGCATGTTACATTTCTCCATTACCAGTCACCTGCTCATTTCTACATGCCTCACCTCATCAAGGCAACTCTGTTCACCTGGTCCTCATTGCTCACTGACAGTATATATACCCCAGCCTCACAGACACTCTTTGCCAGATTGTTCTTTTTTCCTGCCTCTGACCTACCTGCCTCGTCTGATTCCCAATAAGCCCACCAGCTTTCTGTCCCTGACTGTGAGGTCTTCTTCTGCGTTCTTGGTTCCTGTTCGCCTGTGACTGCTTGGTGTTTCTGTCCAACGGTGATGCTACAGTGTGAGTGTTCCCATCTACTTACCCGTGGTTCCCGGTGGCCCAGAGACTCTCACTGTGTCACTGTGTTTGTGCCCTACGAGTAACCACCTGCTGGCTTCCCAATTCTCTGCCTTGCTTTGACTTACCTTCTGCCTGTCCCCTACTGGTCTGCTTGGACTGTTTGTTTACCTGGTTTGGGATCCTCTTCCTCCACGACAATGTCTCCTGCCTGGCTTTAGTTTACCGGTATTTATTCATGTTTTAAAAAGGGTTTAGGCCATATAATGATTGCAATCATTATATGGCCTATATCTGCCAATAAACAACTTCAGGAATCGGTATCAGGAAGGAAATAAATTGTTTTGGACGTCTCCAAAACAAGTTATTTTCAGCATTTTTTATCAGTTATAAATCTGTCAGTCAATAATGAAACCTTCCAACACATTCTCATCCAAACTCATCAAATACTGATTCCTTTGTCAGACCCTTGGCATTACTTTACAGTCACAATACAAACGCTTAATGTTGTGAATTCAAACACTGGCTTAGGTTTAGGCAACAAAACCCACTTAGGTGTAAGAAAAATCAACATGGTTGGGCTTAAAATTACAACATTTTTACAGTAAAAATTAAACTGAATGCTGATTGTAATTTGACAGTGAAACTATCACACGGGACATGAACAGCGGTCTCCTGGATGAAAGTCTTGTGTTTGTACCCATCGACCTCCCCTCCCGCTCGCCCTGTGTGTCTCTTTTGCTCTTTAAACTACGTCGCTACAGAACTTTCTCTGTGTGTTTACTGTTACTGTTTACATTGTAGTTTATACAGTTAAGCCCAGTGCGTCTCATACCACTGGTATCGAACGCCGACGGCCGTGACAGAGCATCAGTATTTGACGCCCTGGGATTAAGAACAGACTGAACAATGTCATGATTAAAAATAATCTACAGACCTGCCAACAGTTTTCAGTGAAACTATAGTACTTTCTATCAACTACAGTATATGGTCCCTATCAAGCCCTGTAGATTTGTGGCAACAGGCTTAAGGGTAAGGGTTAAGGGTTGCACTGGAGGTCAAGAACCCAGGTAAATGCCCAGACTGAGAACCCCTTGACTGAGCTTTAAAAGTGAGGTCCAAAGTAGAACAAAGATCTAATAACAGAGAAAATTACTTTTAGTCAAGACTCAGAAAGTAGTTCAGGCACATTATGTTAGCTTTGAGGTTATTAGCTACGAATAACCAAAATATTTTATTTGATTAATTTGTTCTCTTGCTCTTTGATTCAGGTTTTAGTTAAAAGGCGGGACCTTGGTCTCCACTCTGTAAAAGTGCCTTGCCAAGCAACCTTAAAATGAGAAAACCTTTTAGTGTTTTTTTTTATAATTTGTCATTTTCTAAGAGTAGGCATAATTTTCAAATGATGCATCACAATTTAGAGAGAGATCCCACATACTGGCAATGAGTATTTGCAAATGACAGATCTGAGCAAGACTGACTGATCACTTCATCATCCACAGTTGCTCAAAGTCCTTCAACAGGATGCATGGCATTTGTGGACATGTACCCTTCCAGCTATCAGATGGTCTATCAAACAAATATACCACTCTGCTGTCATTCATCCAAAGCACTTGAATAATTTAAGAGCCAGTTTGACCCGATTGTCTCATGCTGTCCTCAGTTGATTGTCTGAGACAACTGCTGTTTCATGTCTCAAACACATGCCAGACTTGCTGCCCTTCTGACCGGGTTCTTTCAGACACGGCCTTGGTGTTTTGTTCGACACGTCGGCTAATATACATGCAACACATGCTGCTACACAAGGATACACATAACTGCACTCTTGCACACACACACGTAAACATGTCGAAAAAAGGTCCAGTGAACCCCAAATTATATCAAGTAACAAGCTGACAAGGCCATATTCACACAGAATATTGAATACATTTTAATTTGGACAAAAGACAACAGAATAACTCTTTCTCTCTGTTACGTTGGAATCTGAAAAGCCCTTTGTTTCCCACAGTTATCTTCCAGCACTTTGTACTAATGCCATAATACACTACATGCACCCATTTGTTCTCATGTTGGCTTTTGGCACCTGTGGCCAGCTGTGTCTATCTGTAGCTTTGTCTGTGTTACCTAGAAACCCAAACCTGATCTGTTTTGCCGAGAAGTCGTGGCTGCTGAATCCCAAACATTCTCAAACCTCCAAACAGATGATTGGCTCCCATCGGGGGCATCCATGGTGGGAAAGGAACAAAAGGGGCATTGGTTCGAAGGGGAGGGATTGATTGATTAGATGCCACAAAGGAAAGATAGAAATAGAGATTAGTTCCAAATCTCATTGGAAAAACGATGAAAGGAGAAAAAACAGATTTAGAAAGAGGAGAGGAAGAGAGAGTGCTTGTGGTAATGAAGGGTTTTAGGTCAAAGACTTGCATCCCCATGGAGAAAGACAGACAGAAAAAAAAGGAAAACAAAGAATTTAAAGTGATAAAGGGAAAGCCTACAGTAATGAAAGGTCCCAGGTTATGTGAATGCTCATATAATGAGAACGAGCTATTGAAATGAAAGGTCATGGGTCACTCAGTCTAAAGATTGCACTTTACAGAGAGATGAGACTAAAGACTCGCCAACAGACAGAGCGATAAAAGTCGACCCAAATAGCGCTGCTCCCTTGACCTTGGCTGCGGAATGTGCGGCCTCCTGCTTTGTATTCAGGGTCAGACGCCATACTTCAGAATCCCATGAGTCTCTGTGAACTAAGTAGGTCTGGGTCAAAGATCAAAACACAACCCAAAGACAACAGACACTGTGCTGGTTAACAGAAGAATCAATGTTAGCCCCCACCTCTCCATGTGTCGCCCCCGGGGACAGACGACAAGGTGTTTCAGAAGAGAAAAGAGGCGACTCTGCTCTCTATCCTCTCTACTTCTTATTTTGTAAATGTGGGTCTTTTTTTCCTTGAGTTCTGCTCAAGGCCGTGCTTTTGTTTTGGATTCCTTTTCTCATGTGTGCATGTCCGTGCCACCTCCCTTTCACCGGCTGCTTTCTCTGCCTTATCATCATCTGGAAAGGTTGTTGTGACTCCTTGGGACAGATTGGTTCAGATATTTACGGAACAATTTTCAAAACCGTAAGCAGAGCTTCATTAACCTGCTAGGGCGCCGGGGCAAAAATTAGCTGTGGGCACATTTTGAGCCCCATATACTGTATATATACAGCGTATATATATATATATATATATATATGCTGTATATATGTTGCTGGTGTACAATTTATTTTAATAATAAATAACAATTAAATGCATATTTATGTATTTAATTGTTACATTTTGATTTACAGTGAGGCATATAGCTTATTAATTAAACACTGGTATCAGCCAACACCCAAAGCCCAGGTATCGCTGTATCGGGACTGAAAAAGTTGGATCGGTACATCCCTACATGGGAGTGGGCAAATATACTGGCTTTATGCAAATATAGGTATATATTTATTATTGAAAATCAATTAACAACACAAAACAATGACAAATATTGTACAGAAACCCTCACAGGTACTGCATTTAGCATAAAAAATATGCTCAAATCATAACATGGCAAACTCAAGCCCAACAGACAACAACAGCTGTCAGTGTGCTGACTTGACTATGACTTGCCCCAAACTGCATGTGATTATTATAAAGTGGGCATGTCTGTAAAGAGGAGACTCGTGGGTATCCAGAGAACCCATTTTCATTCACATATCTTGAGGTCAGAGGTCAAGGGACCCCTTTGAAAATGGCCATGAGAGTTTTTCCTCGCCAGAGTTTAGCATACATTTGGAGCGTTATTTAGCCTCCTTCATGATAAACTAGTATGACGTGATTGGTACCAATGGATTCATTGGGTTTTCTAGTTTCATATGATGCCAGTGTTCGCTCTACCTTTAAAACTAAGCCCGCTACAAACAAAAACTTGCAAGTTACGTTAAAGAAATTAGTAGTGTTAAAATAAATTTACGTTAATGCATTATCGCTTTAACTTTGACAGTCGTAGTAAATACCAATTTACTACTAAATAAAATGTACAATTTACTAGTAAATACCAAACAGCTTATTTATTATTTTTTTTCACTGATAGTTATACTGTTTATTAAAACTAATTGATAATTTAAAAAAAAAAAATATCAATTAACCCTTAAGTTAATTCCATTATTTCCGTGGACATTAACCATTGTTTAATTTAATGGCCTTGCTGCCCTGACATTTGACCTTTGTGCCCTCAAAAAATTGACAACACCAAAGGCCAAGTGGCCTTCCCCCTAAAATGATGAAATTCCATGCCTGAGGCTCACAAAGGTTTTCTGTGGGGGGACTTCAATTCTCTGACCTTTCTGACCCTCTAAAAAGGAGCACACTTCCCCTTTAAAATATCTTTGTGGGTAATTTTTCCCGCTGTAGTGTTATGTCTTGTTTGTCTACTTCACTAACAATATGTATTATTTGCTCATGCCTCTTGAGAGGGCACATGTAAAAAAAATTTATGCGTGGTGCGTCTCCGCCGCACAAGGCACCCTTGTATTTGACGCCTTGTGAATGAGAACGGGCTGACCAATGAGCATCCTGTAAGGAGCTACTGGCTTCGGCAAGAGTTTGATTGACATTGGCATTCATCCAATCGCCTTCCAAGTAGTTTTTGAAAGTGCCTGCCCTTTTCCAAACAGACTTCTCAGATGGTTCTTTGGGACAAATCCTCAGACGGGTCAGGTTATATTTGATTACCAATTGGCTCCAAATGAGGGGAAACTGATGCCACCTGGAAGTAATTCCAGAGATCCTCCTTTATTGGCCACGGGCAGCAGGTGATGAGGTATAAAGGGTCATGGAAGACAGCAAACGGGTTGCTCTGTGTTTTTCACTCTCCAGGAAAATGGAGGAAGGCCAGTGTTTTGTGTAATGTAAGGTTTTTTTTCTCATTCATTGTCTGCAGAGGACCCTAAGTGATACACTTAATGAGATGGTTTATGTTTCTCCTTTTTGTGGCCATTCTTAATAAATTTTGTTTTTAAGGAAAATCAGCGCCTGCATGCTGGTCCGTTCTTCCCACCCACACTACCAACCATCCTCAAGCATAATAATACCAACAAGCTTATACATAATTACATGATATTAATTCCTTAGTTTGTGAAGCTGCTGAAGACCAGGCCTCAAGAAATGGTAAATGGACTGCATTTATGTGATGCTTTTGTTCAAAACGCTTCTCACACGCACACACACACAGCAGCAGCAGCAGGCTACCATGCAAGGTGCTGGCGAACCATCAGGTGCAATTTGGGGTTCAGTGTCTTGCCCAAGGACACTTTGACATGTGTACCCCCACAACACATTTTGCCCAGAAAACAACCAATATTTCTGAACTACCCCGCCCCAGTTTGTTATCAGTTAATTTGGGATAGTATGATTAAACACAAATTTGTTTAAGGATATGAACCGTCAAGTGAAATATTAAAAGCAGATTTTGGCACATGGTCTCAAGATTAAGTAAAAATGCAGTATCCTTATCATTTCAGTTTTTAAAGGGGAACTATTATGCTTTTGTGCTTTTTCCCTTTCCTTTAGTGCGTTATATAGTTTTTGTGTGCATTTAAAAGGTCTGCAAAGTTACAAAGCCCAAAATCCACGCCAAAGGGAGTTACTCTTCCCCACAGAAACACTTCTCCTGAACTGCCTGAAACGCCTTGCTTGAAGTCCCGCCTTTTCTTCTGTAAAGTGGTGATGTCACCAAATAACACATTTGCATAATACCTGTCTTACGGCTAGTTTGGCACGCCCTCAAACAAAGCTAGTTAGAGCGGAGCTGAAGCGGAATCCACAGAGTTTGTTTCGGTTGACCAATCACAACAGAGTGTGCCAGCTGACCAATCAGAGCAGACTGGGCTTTCGTCTTTAACTGTGCATTAGTGGTGCGTATTACCCAACAAATTTATCAAATTACCAAAAAGTAATTGCCACACATGCACCCTGGAGCTTTCGGGGCAGTTGGCAATCCATCCTTCTAGCTTTGCGGGCTGTTTTAACTCCATCCCACCTCCAACCTTGTCTTTCTTCTCAATAGAAATATGCCAAACATGCTGTTTCTTGTTGCTATGGGAATGTTTATGTGCACCGTCTTCCACTTGACATTTGTCGACCTTGAGAAGAATCAAAGCTTGTATTTTGGGGGTTTTTTTGTGTAAAAGTTAATTGTCCGTGGATTCAGCACCACTCCTGCCCAGTTGGCATCCTGGGCTGAAGAGCCATTGTGTAATAAAATGGAATTATGCCCTTAATCATTGCCCTCTCTCCTGCTCTTGCTCACATTCACTTCCTCTCTTTATCTCCCTCCTTCCACACCAGCTCTTCATTTTTTCCCCTTTCTTTTTGAAGTCATTATTGGATCCTAGGACAGTTTTATGACATTTATTCTGCTTGGCAGTTCTCGCCCTCCCTTTCCCATCTCTTTCCTTTCTCTCATCATCCCTCTCTCTTTCTGTTAATTACCCTTGCAGTCTTATCTGTCGACACCCTTCAAACTTGCGGTTCCCTGTCATGAATCAAGTGCCCCCTCCTCTCTTCCACTTCCTCCTCCTCCTTCTCCTCCACCCATATCAGCCAAACAATTAACCAACTGGCTCACTCTAATTAAGCATCACAGAAAGACACATGCAAAACTCCACCTTATTCCTTTGTGTGGACCAGATAGATGGCCCACTCATCCGTTCGTGGTAGATTCACATGGCTTTTGCACTCTGTTGTATGTTCCCGACCGATGCGCAGACCCAGATAGAGACGTCCTCATCACACAGGGTGTTTGTGAGCATCACCTTTATAATAAGAAAAAGCCTGTTGTCAGCAAGATTTTTTTTTTTGCTTCTACTGACTTTCAATGGGGAAGAAGAAGGGAAAATTAAGTTGAAACAATAAATTACCATAATAGAATGTCATGCCTGTCCACACTAATGATAGTGCATATAAAAGATGTGTTTAAGAAAGTCCATACTCTATTACCTTTTTCCGTGAATTCAATTTGTGTACCTGTTTCTTGCTAGAGCCTAACTGTGAAGGCTTAATAATACTGATCAATGAAGATATTGATTGAGCTGCTGATGAGGTGCCCCTGAGCAAGGTACTTAGCTTCCAGCTTGGTGTTATATTTTAAATGTCCACGTAGTTTCTGTGTGGTGCAGTGGCACACGCTGCCTCACTGCCAACTTCACACACACACACACACACACACACACACACACACTTTTAAAAGGAACAAATCCCACATAAACCACCACCGTTACAATACTTGCATCTTACGCGGCAGACGTTGGGCAGTGTTAACAAGAGGTGACAAGAAGCGTCCCAAGTGCCCAAGCGCATGCAGCTAACCTTCAAAAAAGAAGCCAGGCCCTTTATGATTGATGACTTTAATACAAATTATGCAATAAAGCAGAACTAAATACAAAATTAGCCAGAGTGGGCTGGTACATTATTACACTCCATTATTGCTTTCCAAAGTGGCAGATGACCCATATAATACTGTACATACAAAAGAGTTTTATAGGCTCCTCATTTCTGATGGTGCTGACTGTAGTTTTTAAGCAGCACTAGTTGTCTGAATAAACAAATACGTCTATTTGGATTTCTGTTATTGGAGTTTTATACCAGACTGGGTCATATGAGGTCCAACAGGGATATAACATCATGCTATAGGATAACACACACTGCACATATCTGTATCTCTCTCTCTCTCTCTCTCTCTCTCTCTCTCTCTCTCTCTCTGTGTTCAGCTGGTATTGATAGATTATTGGTTATATATTGATCCTTCCTCTCTCTCTC
>CAKAOH010018889.1:0-10177 GCA_916701665.1 Sebastiscus tertius
AGCTGTTACGGGACCACAGAAGGGCCATTTCACCTTTACTGACTACAGAACAGCTGGCACACACACACGCAGACACACACACACACACACACACACACACACACACACACACACACACACACACACACACACACACACACACAACAACACATCCGCAGTGAGGCTGCGGATGCTGTATGGAAACTATATCGCCGGGAGGCTGTTAGTGTAGATGGCGCGGCGGCGGCGGGCTGACAGGTGTGACAGCCCTCGCGTTCCGAGGGAAGGGAAGAAGGAGAAGGCGGCTAACAACCCTGATAGGCCAATACCTCAGCCCAGAGCCCTCTGGGAAATGTCCAGCTGCTGGTCTTATTGGTGGAGAGATGAAGCTGACAGGCCTTAGAGGATGGCGCTCGCTGGAGTGCCTTGTCTTTCTCACTTAGGCTCTCTCTTCCTCAATCTCCCTCCTCTTTTCTCCTCGCCTGGAAGTCTCCTGGTGGGTTTCTGAGCTGGGAAAGCAGCATTATCTGTCATGTAGATAATGGAATCAGAAGCTTAAGTAATTGTCACGTACAGTGTATCTCATACACTGCCACTGTGATTCACAGAGCTAATGCTGCCTGTTAAACTGATATGCAATGATTTACAGCCTTGTAGATTTGAATTTTTTTGTCGAGTGACATCAAGTCTAGGGCAAACGATTTGTGTGAAATCTTTTTTTTTTTTTGTTACCAAGATACGGCCCCAATGTACAGTAGAAAACATGTAGTTTCAAATCATATAAATCTGGTTGAAATCATAGGAAAGTGGCTGCTAGAAGAGAGAAAATATACTGTATAATAGGGGTAATTTAGTATCACATTGGTGCAAAAGAATTCTATACATACGTAGAGATTGCAAACAGAATGTTTGAATGTTGTTTACATTGAAGAATACAAAGAAACCGGTTGTGTATCAGCCAATCAAAAGTGGCTTTAGAGCTTATAAGAAAACAGCAGCTACAACTGGTTAACCATAAAACTGCCCCGTTCTAAATCGTGCATATTGATGCAGATCACTATGTGACGAATGCGGTATTATACAGCGGGGGTCTCAAACTCAAATTACCCGGGGGCCCCTAGCCAGGTTTGTCTCTTCAAGGGGGTGCCGCTGGAATAAACATCCAGTAGTTTCTTTGCAACAGTGAGTTTGTACACCTGAGCATCCTGTCTTTCCCTCTCCTCTACAGTACCTCATACCGAGCATACTGATTCTGCATATTTGGCAGCGTGGTGTGTTGCTGCAGAACAGCTTTCTCCTTGCAGATGAGACAGGAAGCAGTCGTGTTAAACTCCTCTCTGACTGCATCTCTTTGAACTATCCGTGCTTCAGGTCTAAAAAAAAACACAGAGTGTCGCTAAATCATAATTGCCAAAAATGAATTCATGGGCTGGATGTAACTATGAATTCAACACTCACAAGTTACTCTTAACCAGTTTAAGAGACATCTGGAGCTCTTCAGTTTATGATACAGAAAACAAAAAATGTATACTTTTTTATTCCTAAATTTGCTTCAATTAGGTATGTACGGCGTATTAAAACCATTGTTGGTAAAAAAAAAAAAAAGAAAAAGTCTCTACTTTCCTGTGACTTCTACAGTATTTGTATTTTATGTTCATAAAAGAACACAGAAAGGACATGAAAGAAACCGGTATATGTATCTATCAGGACCTTCACCTCGCTCAGAGGCCGTCGTTACCATAAAAACTCTTCTTTAGGAGCAGCAAAATTCAGACAGTGTTCAGATGGAGTTTTTTTCTTGTAAATTTCCGACTTTATAATCTCAGAAATTTGTTTGTAAATTTGCCATTTAACTCTCAGAGAATATATAATAATTATAAATATAATAATTATTTTTTGTAAATTTGCAACTTAAATATCATAGTATATCCAAGTTTTGTCCTTGTAAATTCACACTTTAATCTAAGAGAACATCCAAGTTTTTTCTCTTAAATTTGATACTTTAGTCTTAGAGAATATCCAAGTATTTCTTGTAAATTTGCCACTTTAATCTCAGAGAATATCCAAGTATTTCTTGTAAATTTGCCACCTTAATCTCAGAGAATATTCAAGTTTTTTCTTATAAATTTGCCACTTTAATCTCAGAGAATATCCAAGTTTGTTTCTCGTAAATTTGTGACTTTAATCTCAGAGAACATCCACATTTTTCTTTGTATATTTACGATTTTACGAATGATTTTAACCTTTATTGTTCACTATAGCCCTAAATTTCCTTCTTAGCAGTTTGCAATATACAGGCAGAGACTCGTATAGCAAACAGTGGTATGAATGTGTGCCACTGTGACGAGGCTAATATAACATGTGTGGCTAATGCGCTAACCTTACACGTTTCCTGTCTACAGAAACCCTCCCCGAGGTCATGCTTAGGTTCAAATTCTATTTGTCACATAAATTTCAGGCTTCCACCAGAAACGGATTGTTTGTATAATGTCTGTAAATGTGACTCCCACTTTATAGACTGTCACACACACAAACACACACAGACGCCAGCCTGACACACACTCGTGTTTGCTCATAGCGGCCCATTTAACCTCCGGCTACAAGCATCTGACTCTGAATGAAGCATAAGAGCAGCGGCAACAATGAATTATCATGAAGTGTCACTGACTGTGTGTCTAATATTGCGACGCAGTGAATATATGTACACAAGTGATGAAAAAAAAAAGTTTAAATAATTCATATTTTGAAGGTAAGAGATGCCTCCGCAAGGAGAGGAAATGTATTCCAAAGTTGCTGTTATCTGGGCGCGAGGGTATGTAAATGCAATCTCAATAGGAGGAGACGTCAAATGACACTGCGGGCGGATCGTGTCTTCCTCGCCACCAGCCGAAGCGGGGCTTGTTTTCCCCCCACAAACAATCTTGTTTCCGTGAGACGAGCGCCCAAGGTCACAAGCTGGAAAGTGGGGCGCCGCGCCCTTCGGTATCCTTCACCAGGCGAGAAAACGACTCGCTGCTTAGTTTAGCGAGGGGGGGAAAAAAAAGGGTGAAAGATGAGCGACAGACAACATGGAGAGTAAATAGAAACAGTGTGAGGACATGAGAGGAAGGGAAGCATCTGCATGGAAACGCCACATAAAGTCGCCATTTGTGAGCAGAATCTGAATTCACACTGCAGGATTTTTTTGACACATCGAGTGCAAAAAGATTTTTTTAAGCACATGAAGCACGGATGAAAGATTGATGGGGACCTGATGAAGCCTTCGCTGCATGCTTTAGCGGCTCCTTTTGCAGCAGAAGTGTCTCTTTTGGGGCCTTAAGGGAGGTAAAAGTGACATTGAAAATTCTAGCAAAGTACTTTTTTTTTTTTACCGCAACTCAAGTTTTAATGCAGCTGGTAAATATTAAACTTGTTTGTCAAGATGTGAACCCCCGGCCTTTAGACGCAGCTTCCCTATAGGGAGCGTAAACAAGTGACATCATCTCCCTCCTGTTGCCAAGCCCCTCCCCTGTGGCTTTGAGTGACAGCTCCTGGCGGCAGGGCCCCCGGGCAGTGAGTCTTAAACACAGCGCTCGGAGCCGCAGAGTCCCGGGGCCCAGGGCTATGCCAGCTGCCGCGCTGATACCCCTCTGCGGGGCGCCAGCACTGTCGCTGAGTGGGTGTACATGCACGACACGTGTGTGTGTGTGTGTGTTTATTTTTGTCCTCTGCCTGTGTGTATGAGGTCGGGTTTGTGTGTGTTTGAGCAAAGGATCGGAGACGGCACCACCAAGGCAGTTCGGGGTGTTTACTTTTAATTATGTTGTTTTTTTTTTACCCCCTTTCTCAGCAATGAATGAGCGTTTCTATTAATTATACACAGGAAATGTGCTGTGGGTCTTCACAGACGCCGCGTCGCCACATTTTCCTTCTATTGACTTTGAGCAGATAAACGAGGTATGTTTGGTTCGCATTCAGCGGCTGTCAATGGATCGTGTTTAATGTCTGCTATTACGAATGATTAGCTTTGGATTAGCTGCAGCTTTTGTCTCGTCTGGCCGCTTTGTTTTTCCCCGTCCCTTTCAAATCCAAGTCATTTGGAGAAGTGGCTCTTTAGAATTGTGTCCCAATCAAACGCAGGCGCAAAAAAACCAAAAAAACCTGCGGGGCTCGGCTATTGTCACAGCGCTGTTTTTGATGGTCTTGACTTTGATGGTTAGACATGTTGGCAAACACTGTGCGAGTTTGCTCAGAGCTGAATGTGTGCTGAATATAAAGCAGGCCGGCGATATGGTCATTGTTTGGGTGTTTGTCAAAATTTGGATAATGATAGTATCCACTCACGGTACAGTGGGTGTTGTAGTATCATCCATCCTTTATCTGTAACCGCTTATCCTATCCTATCCCAGCTGACATTGGGCGAAGGCGGGGTACACCATGGACAGGTCTCCAGACTATCACAGGGCTGACACATAGAGACAGACAACCATTCACGCTCATATTCACACCTATGGGTAATTTAGAGTCAACAATTAACCTAACCTGTATGTCTTTGGACTGTGGGGAGAAACCGGAGCACCCGGAGTAAACCCACGCTAACACGGAAGGGCCCCAAGCCGGATTTGAACCTGTGACCTGCTAACCACTGCACCGCCGTGCAGCCTCATTGTCGTAATCATCATTATAAATCAATACTTCACTTCTGGCCAATCAGTGATGTCAGATCAGATGTTTTTCATCTGCTTTCAAAGGTAACACACAGGGGACATTGATTATAATACTCTGCATAGATTCCACGCTGAGCACAAAAATAGAAATGCATCCTTGGTGTATAAAAAACATCTATACGTTCATCTGCATGCAGTCTTTAAATCACAATTAAATTGATAGTTTGTGCACGTACACATGCCTCATACCCTGCCCCATTAACTCCCACAATTAACAATAAATGGTTAATGAAGTGGCTGTTGTGAGTATTGCTGTGCATATAAATCAGCTTGTTATTGATGGAGAAAATGGAGGAATTCAGACCAAAAATGGTAATTACGCTGACTTCTAATAGGAGCGGAGGTTGAGATGAGACGAGCTGATATGCTTGCTGTTTGTAGTTCTTTGCAGAAATACAAAATGTATTGAATTCTGTCTGCAAGCGTTAAATGAAATTTTAAAATCCACATTAAGAGCATTACAAATTCGGCCGACTATCACCTTAAGAATGTATCATGCATTAATGTCTCAGCGGGATTTAGAAAACCTTGTCCATGCTTTTATCTTTAGTGTGCTCAGTAGGCTTATGGTGTCAGACAAAGATCAGACAGCTGCAGCTGAATCAGATCAAAGTCTTCACTTACAGTAGACCAATAAAGTCGAACATTTCAGTCCAGTACTCAGATCTGTACACCGGCTCCCTGTGAGTCAAAGCATCGATTTAAAACACTACTATTGGTTTCTAAAGCACCGAGTGGTTGAAGACCAGGAAATACGTCCTCAGCTGTGCTGCAGGTTTAATGCAAATTAGCATGCTAACACTCTAAGCTAAGATGGTGAACATGGTAAACGTTACACCTGCTTTATATCAGCATGTTAGCATTGTCATTGTTAGCATACTGTTCAACTTTATGTAGAGCCTCACAGAGCTGCTAGCATGGCTGTCCACTCTTTTATTTGATTTAACATTTTGCTAGGGCTGTCAATCTATTAAAATATGTAATCATGATTAAAGGTACTGTACACGAGCCCTTTAAGAGTCCATATGAACTTGTGGTATTCACAACCTCGTAGGTTGAAAGTTTCTGAAAGCTCAGACTTAACACCTTTAACGCTCTCACAGTGTGTTTTCAGATCATGACAGTTAATTGTAACATTTTTGGTCACCTAAAAATGTCTTATTCAACGTTTTGCTTAGCTCCAACCTCTCGTGTCACTTCTGGTTCCAAAAAAACCAAGATGGCGACGGCCAAAATACCAAACTCAAAGCTTCAAAACGGCAAACCAATGGGTGACGTCACGCTGACTACGTCCACTTCTAATATACAGTCTTATGTTTACAACCTTGTTTAAAACTGCAAGCATAATCCGGGAGAAAATACGTTTCCATCAAAACGTAATTGAGAATGCAGTTTATTTGTATGTGACAGTGTTGATTAAAATGCTGAATTGTGCTGACAGAGAGACGAGATTCACACCCCTTTGCTCGAAATACATTCAGTGTGAATGTGCTGCATGTCGTCTACAGGAGCTGTTGTTTGCTGTTAAGTGTGACCCTCCTGTGATTTCTCACATGTGGTAAACGTAAGTCACGCAGAGCCAACAAGATAACAGCCAGTGAGAAATGGATGTATTTGTGCCTTTTATAAGTTTTTGCATCTGTTCATTTTTTTCTGAGGTTTGTTACATAAACAATAGCTAAAGGCATAAATCCATAGCTGTGTGTAGCTACATGCCATTTGGAAGAAGAGATCCCCTCAGGTGTACTTTGATAAGTTGTTCTCTATTGTAAGAGAGATTAGAAGCTATTATTGTGAGAAAGTGTGGTAATTGATACAGCAGGGCTTGTTAGATAAACAATAAGTTGACTCGCTCGCGGCTTGTAGCGAGAGATGGCCAATTTAACTTGTGATACAAATCAAAGTAAAGTAATTGCAGATTTCATCACCTGCAATGAAGCGGAGGATGATGCGGTAAACTGCACCTGAAGAGGCTCCAAAAAGACATATATGTTTATATTACATTAATGATAATTTAGGAATGTGTTTATTAGGGCTGCACAATTAATCAAATATTAATCGTGATTTTGGCTTCCCACAATTAAGTGATGCTTTAAAATGCTCTGTTCATAGAAAACTCTGCTGCATAAATCAAGCGCTTCCTAAACTAACAGCTAGAGATGCACCGTCAATCAGCAGCCATTTTTCAGCGGTCTCATATATACGTTTTTTTGCTGGTCACACACACATGTGCAGCCGCCACATGATGATTTTACGTCTGCACAGTCAGTAACATGAAACAAACACACGCCGTCGATGTGTAAGGTCTTCAGCGTGAGTGAAGTGTTTAATTAATAAGCTGTATGCCTCACTGTGTGGACATGACTGGGATCATTCTATTATGTGTAAGGAAACTTGACTTAAACATTACTTTCTTAAATTTGTAAAACAAATTGTAACAAATAACAAATCTATCTATAATATAATCTAGCATATTTAAATTTACTGAATTGTTATTAATTATTAAAATAATAAACCGTACAAAAGAAACTTGGTAAAAAAATCTTCAAAATTAACGGAAATTAGAATTCAAGTGTAAACCTTTTTTAATGCAGCAAAAAACTGGTCAAAATTTAAACAGGAATTAAAATTCCAGTATTTAATGTATATAGTATAGTTACATAGAACTGAATTGAATAGATCGGCCCCATTACCGATACAAGATCCAGCTATTTGAGTAAGTATTGGCCCGATATCCAATCAGGTATCGGTGCATCCCTAATCGGGATCTCAATATTGATCAAAATAATTGTGATTAGCATTTTGGCCATAATGGTGTAACCATAGTGTTTATATTTATCCAGTGAAAAATATAGAGTTTTATTGAGAGCAAGCTAAACTGTGGCCCGTCAAGTTTTGGCTGCTCTCGCTATCATTCAGCTGCGGCTTCGTCCCCTGTTGTGTGGAGTCAACAGCCGAGGCGCTATCATCGCAGGTAATCATCTCCACACTCTGCTGCCCTCCGAGAGACCAGCCAAACGCCTTTTTTTCCAACTGGCGTCGAGGCCACCCCGACTGACCGACATGCGGCGATGTAAACACACACTGCTCTGTGTCGCAGAAGGACGCCATCCGCTCAGCGGGGGGGCGATCCAATTACCTGAGCCGCGATTGGAAGTGAGGGGAAATGCCGGCGGTGGTTAGCGCTCACATCAGCACCCAGGAGACAGACAGACGCCCGCTTTTCCCATTTCACTTTCCTTCCCGCACACATGTGCATGCAAGCTTATTTATGCACTTGCTCAGTGAACCTTAAAGTCCCTGCTGGTGCTCGCCGCGTGGATCTGTGTGTGTGAGGTTATATTTGAATGTCACAAACCAATGCATGTGAAGATTGACAAAACATAAGCTGCTAGGCTATGCATAACCGGAACACATTTCCTCAGCCACTCTTATCAGGCCCACAAACGTTGGTTTACAAGGCAGGAAACATTTGAAAATATTTCTTTGGTACGAGTGTGGCAACGGCCACTTAGCATGTTTCCTCTCATCTGATCTGACAGCTCTTCTCAGCTTCCCCTTTATGGGAAATGGATAGTCGATCACAAAGCAGGGGCCGCCCCTCTGCCGGGCCGCTCTGTCACCTTTTGTCAGTGGAAATGATGCGTTTGAGTGATGAAAAGACCACTTAATGTGTTCGGAAAAACTTCACCGCGGCCAGTTTCTCATCTGTGTGTCGGGCTGTTTGAAATGTGCTCTGGGAAATGTGAATCAGAGGAGTGAGAAATGTGGTTTTAATATTCTGTGGGAAGCAAAAGAATGTGAATCATCTTGCACAATGTTTTGCTCAGGCACAGAAAAACACAATTCTAATACATAATGTAAGTAGCATAAATTCTCAACTAAATGCCAGAAATGGCTTATGGCTCCAGCAAATTACTCCAGAAAGAGACGCATAACGGTCCCTGTCATGTAACTTTCTTCAAATTAGAAATCTCTGACAAAGTTTACCCCAAGTACAATGCTGTAAAGTTTATGCTAATAGGCTAACAATGTCTCTAAACAACCTACCACGCCGTTGTCCGGTCTGGTAGCTGTCCGTGTTTTTGTAACCCTTTCACAGTGTTTTTAATTCATCAAAGTTAATATTAATATCTTGGTTGCCTAAAAATGTCTTATTCAGTATTCGGTTGTACTTGGCTCCACCTCTACCCTCTCGTGTCACTTCTGGTTGCAAAAAACCAAGATGGCGACGGCTAAAATGCCGAGGTCGAGGCTTCAAAACGGCAGTCCACACTCACTACGACTACGGCCACTTCTTATATACATATAAGCCCTATGGCCCTGACGCACTGAGGACAGACCGCCCCGGTGGACAGTCGTGCCAGCAAGCACTGGTCAACGGCCTCAAGAACGGCGAGGTCAGGGCGAGGGGGTGCTGTAAAGCTCACGGCTGGAACAGCGAGCCAGGGCCTTCAAAGCTGACCTATAGCCGGTCGCCGGGGTCACAGTTCTCCCACATTTCTCCCGATTTATGGCAAATGTTCACTACTTTCTTTTTCCTTTTTGTTATCTCAACTTGCTTCTGGCACTGTACGGCGTGTATAAGCTCTACTGTTTCTACCCGAACGACAGTAGAGCTACACCAAATGTCTTTTCCCAGCGGAGTAAAGCTGCTCGCGACACCGTGCTGTCATCACAGCATCACAGTAAAGCAGTCGTGAGACAAGCCATTGGAAATAACGAGTATTTTTCTTCTTTAAAAGTCACCCGAATGAAGGAAACATTTTTTCCTTACCCCTAGACCTCCAGCTTTGGTTTTGAAATCCCTATTTTTGAGGTCTCGAGGTTGGCAAGTATGCCCTAACTCGCTGATTTGAATACCCCTTTGAGAAGTGTAAAAATACCTTCAGTTCATTGTGAACCAGTCCAGGTAATTAACGGGAAACACTGCAGAATTTACAGTCGATTTTTGGGCAATCGCCCAACTAGTTGTCAAGTTAATTATATTTGAAAGTAAGCGCTTTATATTTGTGTATTTATACACTTTGTTCTAATTATGATGCAACACTTGTAAGCACATTAAGTACTCGTGGATTACCCTTTTCTGTTCTCGCTTTTTAAAGATAAAAACGCTGTATAAAACCGTACGAGTATGGCTATTTCTACCAGACGTGGTGTGTTTGAGGGTGAAGGAGGGGTGCGCTGGGGTTATACATCCTCCCGTCCCTCTGGGACAGTCATCAGTGGCCCCGGTCCCCACCAGCCCAATTAGGACAGTAATTTAAGAGTGCTTGTGCGGGTCATCATACTGTCATTTGCTGAGCTGCCCCGTCTCTGGTCACACAGGTTAAATCATTCACACACGGAGACGGAGGAACTCACACACAGCCTCTCTGACCCTCTGGTGATTATGTAGATTGTGTGTGTGTGTGTGTGTGTGTGTGTGTGTGTGTGTGTGTGTGTGTGTGTGTGTGTGTGTGTGTGTGTGTGTGTGTGTGTGTGTGTGTGTG
>CAKAOH010018901.1:0-36643 GCA_916701665.1 Sebastiscus tertius
GGCTCAACATCCTCCACATGGCTGTCCGAGCCAGACTCAGTGGCCTCGTCATCCTCCACTGTAGCCTGGCTCTGGGCAGCCTGAGTGGATGCTGAGCCACTACCAAAGGCCACAGCACCCACACATGCAGAGTCCATTAGGGTGGGAGGATCCACAGCTGGCCTCCCACCGATGGCCTCGTGCATCGCCGAAAAATATGGCCATGTGGCTGCTGTGGCCTCTCCCCTGTCGGTCCCTGTCCCAGTTGCGGGGCATCTCAACTCCTACAGAAACACAAGCAAGAGTGATAGTTATCCAATAGTATACTGATCGGACATAAAAATGGGGTTCACATACAAACATGAATGCAAGAAAACATGTCACACATCACTGAGCATTTATCCTACAAATACACTTTAAACCACCTTGTACTTCCTTTTGAGATTATCCCACTTTTTAGAGACTTGTGTGGGGGTGACTGAGGAAAGGCCCATCATCTGAAGAATTTCCCTGAGTGATACAAGATAAGTTACTGGTTAACTTATGTGTCAGCAAGTAGTTAGGTCCACGGCCAATGCCATATGGTAAATGCCATAGATCATATCTTAATCCAATAAAAGGCTCTGTCAACATCATGACATGTAAAAAGCATCTTGAGGTTGCAATGAACATCAGTAGCATGTTGAAAGGAACAACAGTTACAGATTACAGTATCATGCACTACATAGAAAATTCACTAACTCACTCCCAGGCCTTTTTGGCTATGTGCCTCCTCCCTGTAAACAGGGTATCATTCTCTGCCCTCAGTCTAATGAGGGTCAGAGTTTCATCTTGGGTCCCTGTAAGAAATGACAAAGTAAGATTGATCTCAAATGTAGCCTACAGCCCCAATTGGAACACTTGTCACAGGATTTTTTTTGGAATGATAATTGCACACTACATACTGGGCAATTGACTATTATATGACAACATGAAATACAGTGTAGAAAACACTCCTTTCAACACTACTTCTTTTGGGGGGAATATACCTAATCTCATCACGGCATCACTACCCCCTTTTATATACTATGTCACCATGGAGTCTAATCGACAAAGACTTTGCACTATTCTTCTGTCATGCATCATGTAATAAATTATTGTTCATTCTATACAGGGTCTCTCCTGATGGAACTCTCACTAGGAAATCATTGGAATGCTTGACTCGGGGTAGAAAGACGAACTGACACAGAGAGGGAAACACACAGACTAAATACACTGGGGAGGTAAGGCTAATTAGGCGCAGGTGAAACCAATAGGGGTGGGGTAAGTAATCACACAAGGGCAGGAAGTGATGTTTCTGAAACCAGAGGAGAGGTAAGTAACAAAATCAAACAGGAAATAATAACTGAATATTACAAACAATAAAGCACATAACCTAAGGACCCTTACAAAAAAGAAGTATACTTCAAGATTATTTTATGAAGTAAACTTAAGTGTATATTCCCAAGTGTAATAAGTATACTAATATCAATGTACTAGTAGTATACTTGTTACTGTACTACTTCAATACTTCTTGGGACTAAATTGGCCCACTTTTTAGTTTATAAGTGTATACTTTTAAGTATACTTTAAATGTAAGAGTAGTAAACTTTGAGTACACAACTAGTTTACATCTAATTTGTATTTGGCACTGCAACTATAATCTAAACTATTTCAAGTGAACTTGAAAGTGGTAGTTTACTAGTTACAGTATATACTTGTAGCCCACCTTTTAGTTTATGAAATTACACTTTAAAGTATACTCTCAGTAAACCACTAGTTTCATAGTTTGTACTGCAAGTATACTTGTAAGTTTTCTTTAAATTAACTTATAGTACTTATCCAAATATACTTTTCTGTATACTTGTCAGTAAAAGCCAAGTATACTTAAGAATCATTTTGTTAAGATTTACTCTGATAAGTACATAAAAAGTAATCTGAAAGCCTACTCTCTTAATTTAAGTTTAAAAGAAGTATACTTATAGTATACTTGATTAAACTTCTTTTTTGTAAGGGGAGCAGGACGAGACCTGACACCACGTAATTAAATGGTTTCTTTTTGTGTATTTTAATTGTGATAATTGTTGTTACTTTCTACTTTGTTGTGCTGCAGACTTTTGGCGGTGTTTTATTTGTTAAAAATACATTCATCCACATAATTATTTTGTATCTGTATTGTCATCCAGTGTCTGTTAGCAGGAGGAGAACGCTTCCTTGATTTCTTCTCCTACTTGAAAAGCTACAGAGACGGGGTAGAAGGAGAAGGAGCCGGTTTGAGGCGCATCCCCTCAACCAGCGAACTCGCTGCATTGCATCGCGGACGAATAGACGAGGCGTGTATTTTTAGCAGAGCTTATGAAACGCGCTGCGACATGTCTAGTGGAAACAAGCATTGTCTGGAGGGGCCACATTTAGCTCCGGCGGGCGCTGCACCCGGTGGAATCAAGGGGTAACATTTGTGTCGTCATAAATAGCCCGGTTCTCTAGCGGTTTATACCGGGCACATTTTTTGGAGGGGCAGTAGGAGCATGGCTGCAATGGCCCTCATGGCCTCTGTGAAATTCCTGACAAATACTTGAAAAATCTTTGAACAAATAAAAAAATATGCGATTTATCGTGATTAATCATGGACAATCATGCGATTAATCGATTATACTTTAATCAATTGACAGCCTTAGTAAAGAGGTTGTTTGCTAACAACTTTACTATAAACTCAAAAGGTTGATTATACGTATGTCAATATGTTATATTTGCTGGCCCCAAGTGGCTAAGAAATCAGTCATCGTATGTTAATAATAGCGGCAAATGTCAAGATTGCTCTCACAGTCATAAAGTGAAAGCCTTTTGCTAAATTCCTAATTTTTTACCAAAGTTCAAATGTAAAAAGGGGATACATGCATCGTAGTTTTAGCAGAGCATTACCAGTTTCTCCTGACAAGACTCTTGACTGGAAAAACTATCTTGCTTCTACTTGGCCATCAGTATCAACTTCGGTGGTGGTTGATATAAAAATTCACAGATACCACGTAACAGTTCCAAATGAATTTAACAAAAAATCCCTCGCAGATATTTTGGGTTAGGGTTTAGACAGTTTAACAGTTGTTTTGTGGGTTGATTTTTCATTTATTATGGTCCACACATGCTCACAGATGCACATGATGCAACACAAACGGCAGAGAGAATTTTCTCATCTGCATATTTATACAAATATGAGAGGTCACAAGGGTTAGATAGTTGCAAACATACATTTATATGATGGGTTTTTTTTCACAGCGTGTTTGTTATCTAGTAGTGATTGCTCTGTCTAATATTATTGGATATAGATTCACCCACTGCGTGTCTATCGGCTTCATTTATGAGGAGTTAATTGCCCCCATGTTGCTGAACAGATGGTCCCCTCACTTTACTAATTTTCTTCTGGGAGTCTGTGTTAATTCCAGTCAACTCAATATGTTTGTCCCCACATGGGGACACATCAGACTGATAACACTGACAAGGTCAGTCTTCACCTTCCTGTAATGATTTCAAAAATGTCTTCCCCTCCTGTCCATGCTTTACTAATTACTCAGTCAGTCAACCCACTTTTAGTGCTGATTGAGGAACAGCTGAGGTGGTTTGTTCCATAGAGAGGCGAAGTCCTGCCCCTGACCTGATTTAGGAAAGAAATATGAATGGTAGTCAACGGCGAGAGACAAATATTTCTTTGATCCCGTTTGAATTGTGTCATGAATCACACATATGATATTTGTCAATTTAAAAATTTTGCAATTTCAGAAAGCCCTAGTTTGTCGTAGGTTTGTTGTAGTATCATTTAGTTTTGTGTGAAACCGCTCAGTGAACTACATCTCTCATTTCGCACAACATACGTCACCAACACTAGCTTAGCTATGGTCCATGCACAATTGTGTTTTATCCAGCAACTCCTGGTCTTTTTATCAGCAGTGAAATGAAAAAACGAGCAAGATCTGTTGCTCGTGTGAGTACATCCCAGTATGAAACACACAGGCATCGTAGCTTCAGCGAGAGAGACGTCATTTACGTCATAGGTGTGTAGTCTTTCTAATAACGTATTTTCACAGGATGATACTTCAACAGTTTTACAACAAACTGCGACTGTCTTGACTTGCAAAATAATCTTTTAAATGGACAAACATCATATGTGTGATTCATGGAGCAATTCAAATGGGATCGAAACATGTTTGTCTCTCGTCGTTGACTACCGTACCTAAGTTTTTTCCGAAATAAGGTCCCATGGTGGTCCACAGGAAGGGGCGGGACTTCGCCTCTCTATAGGAAGATGGCAAAACCTGCAACAATTTTCGATTGTTTATTTATTCCTTTATTTATCTTGATGTATTATTAAGGGTGCTCATGATGTTAAATTGAGAAACTGAGAATGTTGTATTAGTATTTTTGTGCTCTCATTGGAAGGTCATCCTCTTACCATCCACCTGAATTGGGGCAGGGAAGAGTGCTGAAGAAGATATTTTTAGAGCTCTGACTCTTGAGTGGTATCCTCATTAACTGAATATCAGCAAGTGTGGTAGAAAATGTCTCAGAAAATCCCCACACTCCTATATTTGGTATGCTAAAGAGAATATTTGATTACGAGTTGAGGGGCGTAGATTGTACTAATTACAACATGTGTCTTCCATTATAGCATTTCATCCAGTATTATATGGGGCGAAACAATATATTCATCCATTTGCATGAAGTAGTAAAATAAAACAGAATGAATGAGAGTGCAACACTCACTGTAATGATGTTTTCATGATTCATATAAACTGGAGAAGTCATACATTCCAATGAGAAAAAAAGAGACTTTTTTTAACGACTGACACAGTACATTATTCTATAATGTAATGTATCACTGATTAGTGGTTAAGCCTATATAACAGATTAAAGGATCAGTTCACCAAATTTAAGAAAAAAAAACCTTTATAATCTTTATTATATAAGTTCCAGATTTCTGTTTGAAATCACTAATTAATCAACCACATTTCACTTACATTCAATGTACCAATATGGAGAGAGGTGTTAATATTAGGGCTGTCAATCGATTCAAATCTTTAATCGCAATTAATCGCATGGTTGTCCATAGAAAATCGTAATTTATCACTAATTATTCGTTCAAAATGAACCTTAAAGGGAGATTTGTCAAGTATTTAATCCTCTTATCAACATGGGAGTGGGCAAATATTCTGCTTTATACAATTGTATGTATATATTTATTATTGTAAATCAATTATCAACACAAAACAATGACAGATATTGTCCAGAAACCCTCACAGGTACTGCATTTAGCATAAAACAATATGCTCCAATCATAACATGGCAAACTGCAGCCCAACAGGCAACAACAGCTGTCAGTGTGTCAGTGTGCTGACTGGACTATGACTTGCCCCAAACGGCATGTGATGATCATAAAGTGGGCATGTCTGTAAAGGGGAGACTCGTGGGTACCCATAGAACCCATTTACATTCACACATCTGGAGGTCAGAGGTCAAGGGACCCCTTTGAAAATGGCCATGACAGTTTTACCTTGCCAAATTTTATTGCAAGTTTATAGCATTATTTAGCATCCTTTGCGACAAGCTAGAATGACATGGTTGGTACCAATGGATTCCTAGTTTCATATGATACCAGTGTCTTCACTCTAGCTTTAAAACTGAGCCGCTACAACCTACAAAATCGCAAGTTGATTGCATTAATGCGTTAAGGAAATTATTGGCTAAAACTAATTTGCATTAACGCGTTATAGTGTTAACTTTGACAGCCCTAGTAAATACATTTAATAAATGCAGGCCATTAATAGTCCAATCAACAATTGGGTTTGATATGAAGAAAGGAATATAACTTTAAGTAGAACATAAAGTGAGACTATATTTTAACAAGGTATTACTTTAAGGCCAATGTCTTTTCAGTTGACGTAATGCTTTTAGTGCTGCATTCACTATTACTGAATACATTTGCAGTTAATCAAACTACCACAAACAGCAGCCAGTGAAGCTGGGCCCCCCAATGGTCTGGGGCAGTTGCCCAACTTCGCTTGGTTGGTAAGCCAGTCTTGTCTCCGTGGCTACAGTAAGTTAAAGTGGAAATTTGTGTTTTTTTTTGTGATTTGGGTTAACCTAAAACTTCCACAATGAATGCCCTGAAATACTTTCCTCATACTTTAACATGGAGAAAGCAGTGATTTCAAGCAGCACAGAGGACAATGTGAGCAGGAAGGACGGGCCCTGGGCCTGACTGATAAGGACAGATGATCAATATTATATCATTTAACGCTCCTGTTTGATCTTGCCCAGTAATGTTATCATCATTCACAGGCAATATGGGGAAATGCCATCAAAGAATGACATCTCCTTCAGCCCATGTCCTTGGAGTTTAGATAAACAGACAAAGTCATTGTGAAAGACTTTTTTAACATTTCCACATCGATGATGAACCGATGCCACAGCTCTAATGGATTTTCTGCCACTGGCATTGGGCAGAAGTATGATGTGCAAAACTGTGATACAAAGATCATTTTCTGCTGTTAGAAGTGTGTATATTGACCTTGCTCTAACAAAACAATACAATCCGCCTCGCCTCATGTATCTCATATTTATTTCTAAGGGGAAATACATAGTGTCACCTTCCATCCTGCTTAAAAGTTTATATTTTGTAATCATGTCAAGAATCTAGAAGTCCTGAGAAAGTGAGAAAAACATATTCTGGTGATGGATTTCATAAGTCTGATCTCAATGTTTTCTCTACTGTGTTTATGACTTGTGACAGGATATTATTTCTAAGTTCCTTAAATTTCTTTTTTTAATGTGAAACAGGTGGGAATAAAGTGTTTGTTGTTGTAATACTCATTTTGGCCACAAGAGGCTAAAGTGCACCACCATGTTCTAAATAGGACTAAAAGTATTCATGATTCAGATTACAGCTGATTAAAATAGCCAGAAGAAAGACATGACAGTGACGTTACACACAATATATGTACCCAACACGTTCTCATCTGCCTCTCATGCTATTATTACTACGCCATTTGCTCCGACCTTCAAATAATGGTGGGTTTACATTGGAGTTAGTTAGAAGCCCGGTGCCTCCATGCGTCAGTTTCCGATGCCGACGGGCGCTTAACAAACGGTGGTATTTGATGAGTTGGGAGAGAGAACGAGTTGTCCGAACTCGTCACACGCGAGGCTGCGGCAACAAAAACACTTAGATATGTTCAGGAAAAAAACTACATGGCTGGGCTTAAAACTACTATGTTTGTAAAGTGAAAACACGGGACACAAACAGCGTTCTCCTGGATGAAAGCCTTGTGTTTGCCACCTTCTATCTTTTTCACACTTTTTCATCTGCCCAGCATTTATTTGTTAATAAAAATGTCAATTTTAGTGAAACTGACTAAACATGTTTAAGCCAACAATATCAGGGACCAATTGTTTATTCATATTATAATAAAAAAAGTTATTTATGAAAATAAAAATCATATTTTTTGTCTTAAAACCATTGTGATGTCTGTGTGTTGCAGTTTACGGGACTAGGGTTAAGGTTCGGGGGGATTGAACCCTAACCCTAGAGCGGCCCCCCAATCCAAATTTTGCCTAGGGCACCAAAGGGCTAGAGCCGGTCCTGGCATCATGTAAGACATCCTGCACCAGGACTCCATGGTTGCCTCGGATCCTAAACTCAAGACATGTAGTGTATGTTAGACTGGGCTCCAGCAGCAGCAGCAGCAGTTCTGCAGATCTTCAACAGTCTGTGTATTGTCAGCGAGCCGGTTACAAAACACAGCAGTCTTGCAGTCAGATTGTTCCCCAGATGTGGGGCTGACTGGCTTCCGGCTCCTTTGATGTGACGCTGGAGTTTCGAGATTCCACGTCTGTCTATCGGCATTGGCTGACGACGGGGGGCTGCCGAGGGTTAGATCTTATTTGTGGAGCTCGGCGTAAACAAGCCGGTCGCGGCAAGCCAAGTCAACCTGACATCCAAAGAACAGGAGTGTAAGCAACATCGGGAGATGGGGCCCAGGCTCTCTGTGAGCCTCTGTAATCAGTGACTCTGAGATGGAGTCGGTGCAGATGTGAGATGGAGGTCTTGCGCCGTGAACAAAGGGTTGAGGAAAGTTATATCTAATGTTGTCACCGTGTTCTTATTTGTTACATTGTTGGGTGAACAGTTGGAGTCTCAGGAGGGCCTCGGTATCAGGCAGCAGAAGTTCAAAGGCGATGCAGGGGTCATGGGATGGAAGAGGCAGGAGACAAGAGCGGAATTGGTTGGGACAGGGCTCTTGTTGTCCCCAGCTGTCCTGTCCATGTCCCCCCGCCGACCTAAGGGCAGGCCCAGGTTAGAAGGCCACCAAGAAGAAAGCAAAGAGAGAGATGAGGGGGTTCAAATACAGGCTACAGACCAGAGGAGTCTGGAGGAGGGGTGGACTCTGCATACATGTGTGTGTGTGTGTTTTGTGACAGCACACACTGTCATCCCCTCCTCTCCCCTGTTCTCACACACACACAGGGACAGCGTGACCAGACGTCCCTTTGGCCTCTGATATATTTATATGCTTGGAGCAGTCTCCGCTCAGAGAGGGAGACCCGCAAGATGCACCTGAGCAAATATTAACATCCTCCATAAGGAGCCTTTGATGTGCGGGGGCCAGAGCCCGGGGTCGGCACCCCTCAGCGGGCTCGGCTCAGAGCGCCGGGTCTGCAGAGTCAATAGAGGAGTGGGAAGATACTGAAGAGCAGACGGGTCAGACTCTCAGCCAGACATGAAGGCTACGCGACACATTTTGGGGTTAGGGAAATGTGCATTATGAGGGCGATAGAGAGCTACAGGAAGTCCTAAAGGAGTCCTAAAACCCGGGAATGAGTTAGCATTTTTAGTACTTCCGGTTCCCTCGTCTGGAAGTCAATGTTTTTTTTAATGGGTTTTTAGTAAGATGCCTGAAGAAAGCTTAAGAGATTTTAATTATAAAACCCTCACAGGTACTGCATTTAGAATAAAACAATATGCTCCAATCATAACATGGCAAACTGCAGCCCAACAGGCAACAACAGCTGTCAGTGTGTCAGTGTGCTGACTTGACTATGACTTGCCCCAAACTGCATGTGATGATCATAAAGTGGGCATGTCTGTAAAGGGGAGACTCGTGGGTACCCATAGAACCCATTTACATTCACTGATCTGGAGGTCAGAGGTCAATAGGCCCCTTTGAAAATGGACATGATAGTTTTTGCTCTGCAAACTTAATGCAAGTTTGGGTCGTTATTTAATCTCCTTCCCGACAAGTTTTCTAATTTCATATGATATCAGTATCTTTATTCTAGCTGTAAAACTGAGCCCAATACAACCTCCGAAATATCGATTGCGTTAAAATTAATTTGTGTTAACACATTATTATCCCGTTAACTTTGACAGCCCTAACTTTAACATTTAGTACTACGACATAAAACACGTAAGTAAATATCCCACTCGTGAATTTTGAAGCCGTTACGTGTCTTAAAAAAGGCGGTTGCTAACAAATGGCTAAATGAGACGACTAAACGTCATCACGCCGACTCGTCCTCCTTTACAGCCTCGTTGTGTATACTCACGCTCACGTGACCGTGGTGTAGCTGGTTTATAGCCAACGTTAAGTTTTTACATCTGGCGATTGCATTCACACTTCAAAAATCATAAAGTGGTGTTAATTTGTGGAGATTATCTTGCTGAACAAAATGTTTCAGTATCATAAACGTTTGTTTGCCACAGAGCTTATTTTCTGCAATAATCCAAAACCCAATGGGGTTCCATTGCACAATCCCATTGGCTTTTTGTTGAGGGAATCAGGGCGATGCTGACTTCCTGGTTGGCCTACAAACATCCGTCATCCCTGGAGCACTCAATTCAAGTGAATTTATTTGGAGGTGTGATTCAGAAAGAAACACACACTCAGTGACCTATGATATACATTGGAATGTCAAAGCAGTTTGCATCAATTACAGTGTTTTTGATCCAACAGCAGAAAAAACATACTCTCATTACACTTAAAGGAACAATATACAAGACTGACAGCTAGCATTTGAATTGGGTAACAGCAGTCCAAATTCAAACATTGGAGCCATGATCCGTTGGTTCCTCCGGTGGGACTGATAGCAGCACACGTTTTCACATTTTGAGGGTTACCTTCTAGACACGACCGCATTAGCCTATGGCCAGCAGTTGTCGGAATCACTTCATCAGATGTGTGTCTCAAATACTCCCTGCCTTGATAACCAGTTGCACACAGACCACACAGAGATGTGCCGAGGCTTTTCCGGTCAGGTAGAATCTAATGTTGTGTTATCTCTGTTGATCCAGTTCATTAGCTTGCTTCCATGGCTGCAGAAGGTTGTGTTTGAGTGCCAATTTGTTTCAATATGTGGCAACGGGGACGGGACCACACAGATCTGAAACAAAAACACTCGTTCTGGACCGGAATGGAAAGTTCAAAGGAGAACATATTGGCTGTAGCATCGTAGCACCAAATGGCAGACAAAGTTACAGTAACAACTAGCTGGTGTATAGCTAAAGAGATTTTTTTTTGACTGGACCACAGAGGGCCAGCCCTACAAACAAAATTCTGTCACTGACTGACTGAGTGATAAAGTTACACGATTGCTCGCCGAGTGTTGGAGTTTCCTCACTGGCCGTTGCTCTTTCAAAATGAAAAGGTGGGAACAGGCCTTTGTTTACGTATTCAGCAGTTCCACTAACCTGTGCCAGTGATCGCCTCGCTTCCCAGCACTTGACGCCTGATGGGCTGCCACTAGACACAAGGCACGAGGCACCTTACTGGATGAAAGCTTTCCCTTGTGGCAAAGAGTATCAATATACTGTACGTTCATTGCTCGTGGGCTGCTGCTTCCAGCTTTAGAATCAGAACCAACATGGCGGAAACCGAAATGTGTTTCTGAAAACATTTGAAAACATCATATTTATTTATTATTTTCCATGCAGTTGCTGAATCTGTCTTTATTTTGGATTGACAATGGTTAGTTTAAAAGTCTGTTTGCTTGCTTCCATGGCTGCAGAAGGCTGTGTTTGTGTGCCAGTATACGTATGTGGCAACGGGGTGTTGGAATGGGCAGTGGACCGGATCACACCGGCCAAAACAAAAACAGACATTCCGGACTGAAATGGAGATTTCAAAGGAGAACATACTTGCTGTAGAATTGTTATCTGAGAAGCTAGTATTTCAATATAGCATAATGTCTGATGACATTTCATGGTCATTTTATGATTTATTACAGTAAATATACTACATATTGGTCCTTTAAGATTTCCTTTTATTACAGGCCATAGTTAGCACAGGGAGTTCTGTCTCTCAACCCTCCCTGAACTAAGTTCATAAAACTCAACAGCGCACAAAAAAAACTTATTTGAAAGAGGAAAAAAAGATTAAGTTTCAGAGACTTAAGTGTCTTCGCCGCTAAATCCCTTTTCAAACGTCGGGAAGAGACTTGAGGGAAATAAATATATAAAGTCATCCAAGAACCAGGCTAAGTGGTTTATCTCCTTTCATCTTGCCACCGCTATACGAGGACTAATCCTGCCTTGTGTCTTCAGCGCGGAGCCGGGGCCCCTCTGAACTACGTTAAATAGAATAGATTAGCTCCTCCGAAAAGTCACGAGGTGGCATTTTCAGAATGTGTCTTGCTTTTTGGTGCCATAGATAGTGGATGAGTCCATATCTGTGCTCAGTTCAGTCTTTGGGTGTGTATCTGACATCTGAACTCTCACCGGAGCGAAGGGAGTTTTTGCAAGATTGCTGACGATAAGGGGCCATTGATTGTCTTTTTGGTGACCAGGTTTATTTGAACCTGGAGAAATCAGTGTGTGAAACACTTTTTGCGTGTGTGAGATATGTGTTTGGGGATGGTTTGTAGCTGTGTGAACAGGGAGTGATAAAAACCCACGTGAACCATTCAACAAACCACCATCTGCGTGAGCATTGTTCTCGTCTATTCGTCACAATGTCCATTCCTGCAGACAAAGAGGACAGAGACAGCAGGAAGTGGAGTGTGGGTGTGTAATGCAATTAAACGACTCCTTCATCTCGTTTGATCTGCTTCGTTTCATTTGGTCGTACTAATTTGAAATAAGGAATCAGATAAGGTGAAGCCATCATGTGTTTTCACATCAAAAGTGACGGATGTTTCCACTGTGTTTCCTCTTCATCTCCTCACTCAGGCTTCTGAGGGCAGTGGTGATTAGATCATCTCCAGCTCTCTACACAATGAGCTATTGTGGGGAGAAGCAGCCGTAAATTGGACTTGTCAAAGCGATCTAGTTAAGGCTGGATCAAAGGCTTAACTGAATGCTACTATACCTCTCGTTCTGAGAAGACTTGTTTATGTCTGCTAATTTCTTCTCAGCTGAGTATACGGATGAGTTTATGGGCAGGAGATGTCCTGACAGACCTGGAATCAGCAGAAGAATGAGAGCCAGACAGTTTATCTGAGGACAAACTCGGCATCAGGGAGGTAGACGTATGCCCATTTCAGAGTATGTATGTATTGTATGTACAATGAATACATTAGTTGTCTCATACAACTACAGAGGTGTGTGGGAGGTTCTTCAGATGCACTGAGTCGGGGGAAGTATTAACAAGACCGCAGCTATGCCAGATATGCCCAAACCAAACCAAACAAGGCGAGCTGAAAAGACACAGGCTGCACACAGAGGGCTCCCGAATCAAGAGAGAAAGGGAAGGTCGACGCACCATTATTCCTCTAATCTGGTGCCTGATCGAGGCCAAGAGCACGGATTTCAGAGCGTAAAGAAGGCTGTGACCATTTCCGGGAACATCATGTGGTTCCGATTTGTCGAATGATGGGCTGGGTTACTATTTCCCATGTCTTATTGATTTGGAGGGAGCATTTATTAGCATGTCAAAATGCACACAGTCTGATGTTATTTATGGACGTCAATAAATCGGCCTCCATCTCTGCACTGCAGCGGTAGCCATACAGCACATGTGTCCAATAATGTTCAACTTCAAGCAGTCTGCATTAGAAACAGTCTGCATTAGAAGCAGTGCTTAAAGTGGAAAAAAAGAAGTGCCGGTACTCTCTTATTCACATGTTGGTGTGTTTTCTGGCCGGGATCAGCAATCTCTTGCAATTTATTCCAATTTATTCATTATTTAAGCATGTTATACTGAGTCAGTCATAATCAGCTGTGGTTTTATTGCTATTATTATACTTGGGTTATGCATCTTCTATAGTAGGCCTGTTAGAATGCCCGAGCGGTCAAGGAGGCAATGAGGAGAAGTCCACAACCGGATGGCGTTTCAGCATGAAAGCATTTTATTTTTCTTTCACCACACCTGACACACATGTTGGCCTCCACCTTAATATTCCCCATTAAATTCACCAGCCTCATATAGCCCATTCAATTGGCACATACCATTCCTCATATCACATACAACACACAAATATACAAAAATATACAAATCTATTTACATAAAACCATTACCCAAAATATAAATACTCTTAATAAATATATACATACCTAAATATCTTTACTAAATACCAATAAATATTTCCCCCGAATAAATACATTTAAAACAGTCCCACTGAACGCCCCTCTACCCACTTCCCACTGTTTTACCCTCCCGGAAATAGTTATAGGTGCGCGAGCCCCCGGGGATCTCTTTCGCCCAAACACTTTGGGAAACGGAAACAAGCAGAGGTAAGTTTATGCATGATATTGACCATTTTAATGTTAACATATGTCAATCTACAATCTTTAATCTACTCCTTATCCCACATTACCTTCTTCCACTACTGGAGTATAAATAGATGTGTAATTTAATATGTATTTTGGTATTTTACAGGAGAACGACGAGGAGGAATTGCCCGGCATCCCCGTTGTAAAATAACCTGCACGCCAGCCTCACCCACTGAAATACATCAACGATAAATGAATTAATCAAAAAATACATCCGTGTGTTCATTTACCTTGTTAACAACATGTACCAATAAGTGTGTTCAATAACTAGTTATGTATAGTAATTATAGTGATATTTAAACATACTATAATTAGACTCCAGTAACGGCCTCTAATACTCCAGTAATATTCACACTGCAACATTATAGGGTTCAGGTGGTGTGTATGTATGTTTACTCATAGTGCTAATGGTTGAAGAGCTTTCCTGTGTTATTTGTAGCCTATAGTATCTCTCTATGATATATTATAGGATGTCTAGAGCCAGGAATCAACAGCAGATAGATAGACAGGCAGGTATGCAGAGCTGAGGTGTGAGAGCTTCATTCAGGTTTTAGGAGCAGTGTCCCAGTCTGGATGCTCCTTCATATTATACAGAAACACGTTCTCAATTTATACAGTGAACAAAAGATACTACTGTAGGAGATATTGGGTTTGGATCCTCCCCCAAGAAAATGGAAAGGTTTTTGACTTAAAACTAGGCATTTTACATCATTTTGGACCATTATTATTACTAATTAAATTATTATTTTTATCATTTATCACAGCCTCCATCTGAAGATTCAATTCTTCTGGAAATGTTTGCCCTGTAAAATCATATTCTATAAAGCAGAAGAGTAGTTTCAGAAATCTTTTCAATAATGTTTCATTAATTCATCAGGACGTACCGTGCATCAGCTCGTCCACATGCTCCCCACAAAGTTGTTATGTTCATACAGCTTACACCTCTTCCTGCAGCGACTGAATGAACTCTACCGAATGGAGCGCGAAAAATCCTCTAGATACTAAGAGATGTTATGAGGCGCGGCGCAAATACGCTGGCACTGCACTGTTATGATACTCCATTAAGAATCTCCCAGAGAACATGATATGGAGAGGGCAGAGAAGAGTACCGGCAGCTATGAGAGTAGTTCCATTACACAAGTAAAAGTCACAGTACCCAAGGAGGAAAATGAAGAAGTGCCCGCTTCGAGCACTGATTAGAAGATAGTATAGTGTATCTGCATTCAGTCAAAGAATGTGACAGTCCTAGCAGTCTCTGCTGGTAATGTTTGCACCACATGGGATGAGTTTGTGGCTGTAAATTAGGAACTGAAAACCCTTTTACCACACATGTTGCAGATACATAAATCTTACAATGTCACAATGACATTTAGCTTTGCCTCCTTTTGCCACTATGAAAATAGTTAAAAATCTCTTTTTCCCACTATACCTTTGTGTATTATGTGAATATTTGACCGAACGCTCCTTGCAGTCACGTGACTTCTGACGATGTCTGTTGTTGTCGCAGCCATGTTACTGAGCTGCTCCTGTCACTGATTTTGGCGGATACTGCTTGACTTTTCATTTCATGACACGACAAATAGACATAGACGACATAGATGGACGACATTTCAGCTCCCCAAAGGTGAAGCCAAAACATCTCCATCACCCCCTGGTGGCTGGCTGCAGTATAGGTCATAAGGCTCGCCCCCTCCATGTTAGTGGGTGGGACATGGGCCAAACTAAAAAGCCAAAGTACACATCAAATAAATGTGTGCCAAAGATGGTTTCTGTCATTTTAGGTACTTCTTATCATGCTGATATACAGTATGTGTACATTACTTAATAATTATATCCCGCTATTTCCCAATAGCTGGTCATTTATTTAATACATTTCCAGGAAAGGAATACAAAGTTAATTGATATGCTGTATTCCCATGTCTATTGATAAATAGATAATAATTAGCAAATAACTTCTTTGAAATTTCTTAAAAAACTCCCTGAATCATGACAACAGCTACCAGGTTACCTCTGTGTAGACAATAAGTCACATGATGGTAATCAGAAGTGTCTTCTATTCATTTTAGTTTTCCACCTCCGATGAAGAGCCTCATGACCCTATTTTAACGATCATATGCTATTTTAGCTTATAATTATTAAATAATGTTTAAAATAAAGTAATTTTCGATACATTTTGAGGTAAATATTGGGGTAATTTGGCAGTAATTCCAAAGAAATTTCAAATAGGTTACTTGCTAATTATCACCTATTACAATGACATTTGCGGAGCTGTAAATGGAAGTGTTATCTGTATGAATACAGAGTAGGACCACACAGTTTTTGTAGCCTATGATTAAAACATTCTTTAATACCTTGTGAAAAACAGGAGAAAATCAGAAAAAGTTTACTGATTTCAGATTGCCCCATATGTGCATAAACAAATCAACAAATTCAACATAGTGACGATGAAGAATATCTATGTGTAAGGTTGAAAACAGATCGTGAAAACCTCCCTAAGGCGGCTGTAATACCATCAAAGCTCCAGTCATGCTCTTTAACACAGTATTGGGACTTGCCTGCTGTTCTATTTTGGTATGTGTAAACAAGGGCCAGTAGTGGACCTCTATCTGTTAGCACAAACACATTTGCGGGAGCATTAAATGAGGGCCAGTGCCAAGGAGCAGGCCGCTTTATTTAATAATTAATCAAGGTGCAGTTCAAGGCACACAATCTGATGAAAGCGCCGTCTGTCAGGCGAAATTAAGCCCTTCTATCACTCCCTTATTGTTGTTAGTTTAGGCTGATCTCTCTTTCATTTCTCAGCCCCTCTCTCCCTCCCTCCCTCTTTCCTTCCATCCTTTTTGCCCCCACTCCCCTGTTCTTATCATAAGTTTGAGGTTGTCAATGTGTCAATTAAAACGAGCCGCGGCACGTTGTTTCATCGTATGGTACGTTTGATGTCTCGATATAAAAGTACTTTGAAATCTGTTTATGTTGCCTTGGCGTTGCTCTTTCTTCAGCACTCTTCTTCTCCCTGGCTGGTATGCTGTGGGTTCCTCTTATCTTTTGTGGCTGTGAATTAAAGCGTGCAGGAAAACGTAACAAAGGTATGCAAGAGTGCCAGTGATGTCACATGCGGGTGCTGATGAGCTGAAAGTAAATAAAGCACGGTGCAGAAAGCTCGTCAAGGGCATGTAGACAACGTGGTTTAATCAAGAGACCTGCATATTCCAGGTATGAACCCAGAAGCAACGGAAGCCACAGTTAATTCAAAAAGTGTTCGGAATGTTCTTCATACTCCCATTCATTTGAGTAGATAATCTTGTCCCAACAGAAGACTTAACTCATGTAGAGAGATGTTAATCAAACCACAAAAGGTGAACATTTGTCCAGGTTGTATTCATAACTATTCAAGCTTAGCCAATTACCTAAATGATAACACAATGACTATTTTAAAGCTGCCCTAAACAATATTTCTATTAGGTCTGTCAAAGTTAACGCGATAATAACACGCTAACTCAAATTTGTTTGAACACCACTAATTTCTTCAATGCATTAATGCAACTTGCGATTTTTAAGTTGTAGCAGACAAAATAGAAAAACTTAAGGAATCCATCGGTACCAACCATGTCATACTAGCTTGTCGGGAAGGAGGCTAAATAACGCTCCAAACTTACAATAAACTTTGGCGAGGAAAAACTGTCATGTCCATTTTCAAAGGGGCCTATTGACCTCTGACCTCCAGATCAGCGAATGTAAATGGGTTCTATGGGTACCCACGAGTCTCCCCTTTACAGACATGCCCACTTTATGATAATCACATGCAGTTTGGGGCAAGTCATAGTCAAGTCAGCACACTGACACACTGACAGCTGTTGTTGCCTGTTGGGCTGCAGTTTGCCATGTTATGATTGGAGCATATTGTTTTATGCTAAATGCAGTACCTGTGAGGGTTTCTGGATCAATATCTGTCATTGTTTTGTGTTGTTAATTTTCCAATAGGGCTGTCAAAGTTAACACGATAACGCGTTAAGGCAAATTTGTTCTAGTGCCACTAATTTCTTTAAAGCATTAACACAATCGATCTTTCACAACTTGTGATTTTTAGGTTGTAGCAGCTCAATTTTAAAGCTGGAGTGAAGGTACTGGTATGATATGAAACTAGAAAAAAGGAATCCATTGGCAACCAAGTCATACTGAAATTAAAACTGAAAAGACCCATGCTGTAAAAAAAACTAAAGATTTTCCTTTAAAGAGAGGAGCGCTCACCTTCATTCACCACCGTCCATTCAACTATTGGCTCTGAACTTTAAAGCCTTAATCAAATGAGTCTTTCATCATCAGGGGTATAAACCTGCACGTTCTGCGTCCCAACATGCTACCTTTGTGCGTTTATATGTGTGCAGTAGTGTGTTTGTGTGTGAGTCTATGTACTCATTGTTCACAGTATATGTATATCTATCATATCCATATGTCCACACAGTACATTCCTCACTAGCCACTCAAAGAGCTCTAAGGCATGTTCGGATACAGCAACATAAAACACAAGCAGAACTGACTGGAACAATATGTGCGCCAGAGCCTGTTCTTCATACCTGTACAGCAGCATGTCTTCAGCATGACACCACAGGAGGGAAATGACCAGCTATACTTCTGAAAAATAAGAGAAACGCTATACCTTGACCTACAGTAATTCTCCCCAAAACAAAACACCAAAGAATGTCTATTTATCCAAATGTATTATTTGTGACAGTTTTAGTGCTTAAACTAGTGTCGATGTGAAACAGAGCTACCTTAAACATATGGTACATACACAATAAGTAAAGTACTTCATACATGTATTACAATGATATTTACGCTCTAAAAGGTTATTTTTCTATGAGGTGATCTTAAAAGAAATCTTACTAACTGTGCTGAAGCCATATTTAGATGTGGTGAAACACAGATTTACAATGTAATTTGTAGTTTTGCAGATAATAGGTCCTTTATTAATCTAATTAGGTGTTTTGATGTAATTTCATGAATACTAAATGCCCTTTATAGCTGCACTGATTCATATTTTCCTGGGGGCAGTGAAACATGCCGTAAACATGAATTTGTTATGTGGTGTTTCTGCCCACCTGAAGCACCCTTTTTTTTGGTCTCCACCAACTCCCGAAAAAAGTCTGTCTCTTTAGCTATACACCAGCTAGTTGCTACTGTTACTTTCTCTTTCTGCTTATGTTTAGGAAAAGATTGACTTGGTTAGGATTAGGCAACAAAACTACTATGTTAGGTTTAGGAAAAGATTGTGGTTTGGGTTAAAATAACAACGGAAATGGCATTAATTAAAGTTTTTAGCATCATTGGGCAACAATCCCATAATAACCTTTCAGCATATTGTAATTCAAATGTTCTGAGAGATAACTAGACTTCTGCTCCTCCTCATGGTTCTGTTTTCAGGCTTTAGAACATCTAGCCCGTGACGGGAGACTTTGACCAATCACATTTCAGAGAGAGCGTTCCTATTGGCTGTGCTCCGGCTAGGGGGCGGTGCTTGGTATTTCCATGGCTGCCGGGTCACAAACTTTCTCATTTTACAGCTAAACAGTACACAACAAGATGGTTTTGGAAACATTTGAGGAGAGAAATACAGTAACAGAATATTGATTCATATTTGATCAGCGCTGCCTAGTTTGACCGTTTGATTGGACTCGAGTGATTGTTTTCCCCCAGTCTGTGAAATCTTGCAGATGCCGTTAGGAGCACCGGAGGACACCAGAGGACACAGGGACACATGATATTTGTCAGATTATCCGTCTCATGCACTACTGTCAGGATATAGCGACCGTTTTATAAAAATAACTTTTTTTAATCATATTTGCTCCATTTCTACCCACTGCAGCTTTAGTTACGTGACAAATAAATCAACATTGAGTTTTTTGACCCATCCGTAGACCCTGACCTCCTCCCTACACGGCGTTCGCCACTCTTTATATTTCCTGGTTCACGATTACGTGAATTACACACAAATACATTTTGTGTAATATACACAAATTACTGTGCATTACTTTTTGCAGGTATAGCTACGAACAGTGTTTGAGACCAGACTGGCATTTTGAGAATTACATACAGATACAGAAGTTAATTTAAGTTTATTTTTTCAGTTTTTACTTTCACACCAGCTCTCCCATTGTCTTCAGATTGGGAGAGGAACACAGGAACGTGGGGGATTTCTATTGAACAGACAATGTGGGCCCGACCGTGTGACTGTGCTACTCCTTTTCAACTGCCCTCATGATGTGTCGTGGGAATTGCAGAGCTAACTTTACTTTGCAGAGTCATCAAAGGCCATGTTTAAAAAAGAAAATCAGATTAGATGTAAAAGGCCTTCAGAGCATGCCTGTGATCTGTGAGCAAGATTCATGATTCACATGTGTAGGTTTCAACTAAGAGGCCATGCCTGCTTATTATAGCTGGACCAAAAGCAGCAGCTATTCTAAACTGACACTAGAATGGTGTCTTCAGACGTGCTGGTTTCCATCGTAAGAAGAAAATCAGGATGTGTGAGAGCTGGTATGTTTTAATGTCAAGGTACATCAGGTGTGTGTATATGAGCAGATCATAACGCTGATTTCACTCCACAGTTATTGGCATTTAATTAGGTTTCGATTTTCAGATAAGTTTTTATCTTAGTAATCCACTGCATTATCTCTCTGTTTGGATCAGCCTATAAAGAAATACAATTACACCTCCAGGTGAAATGGTAACATTTCCAATATGGAAATTCCCAATTGGCTTCATTAAAGACAGCCCAGAGGGAATTTACATTTCAATGGAGTAGTAGTAGTATGATGTGGTATACATGCATTCACATAAATTATATATTATCTCAGCAATAGAAGAAACAGCCTCTGATGGAAATCATTGCTGAAAACACATCTCAGCAGACTCTGTCTAACTCTACGGACTTTATATACTTATGCTCCTTGTTTCTGCATAAATGTCAGTTATCAGAGTTAGTTTAGGATGATCAACATTTTTTTGCAATAAAATGATCAGACAAATATCAAGTCCTTTTTTATACGGGTAGGTGTGGGGAACAGGATGTTCAGGGATAGAAAGCAGGTCAACAGTAGATGTCACATAGAAGTGGTGTACATCATCTGAAAGCTGGAACCTGAAGATTAATTTGAGATGCAGCTCAGCACTGTGGGTCAAGCTGTTCTAGTCAAAAATAATAATAATAAAAAAAATCAATGAACATAAATTGTGATAGCGTAAAAGGGTTTAGAACATTAAGATAAAAGTATATAATGGCCATCCCCATGCTCTATTAAGTACATTTTTGGGTTGATACCATTTGTTGCACAGATTTGGTGCTATTTTCTACCAAATGATCAATAGTCCCTCCAAAATACCACATTAAGACACCAAGACCTTGAGGAACACCATAGAAAAAGACATGCTGTGATTTCGGATCAAAAACTTTTGACATTTTGAGATTTCTGCAAGAATTGCATTTTTTGGCGATTGGATGGTGAGCACTTCTGTTCTGGAAACTCCATCCATCCTCTGAATGTTCTAGGTCTCTAGTCTGATCCATCCATCCTCTGAATGTTCTAGGTCTCTAGTCTGATCCATCCATCCTCTGAATGCTCTAGGTCTCTAGTTCATGGCTGTAAAGTTTCATGAGGCTGTGATTATCCTAGAGGTCACCACAGGTCATTTTATACAGTGAGGTCAAGTTTCAAAAAATGGTCTCACTAAACAAAATGTCTCCTATGGGGACTAACATCATCACACATGAATACAGTTGGGCTGAACACATCATTTTTGTATCGGCAAAAATAACACATTCGTACTGCATGTAAAAAACGGCATGGTTTTTGACCCAAACTGCATGTGATTATCATAAAGTGGGCATGTCTGTAAAGGGGAGACTCGTGGGTACCCATAGAATCCATTCACACATCTTGAGGTCAAGGGTCCTCTTTGAAAATGGCATGCTCTACCAGTGAGCTACAGCGGCGCCCCATGTACCAAGGCTGAGTCCTTACCACAGCGGCCAGGGGTTTGAATCCGACCTGTGGCCTTTTGCTGCATGTCATCCCCTCTCTCCACCTTTCATTACTAACTCTCTCTCTATCAATAAAGGCATTAAAAGGCCAAAAAATAATCTAAAAAAAAATTGCAGCCGAGCCCCCCGGCGGGGCGATGGAGTGAACATGATCTTAAATAAATATATATAGCATATAGTATAAGTTTCCCTTTTGAGGTAATGAAAATCTAAATATACAGACATTTAAGGATGAATGACCACAACATCAGATGTGTTTTTCATGTGGCCACACTTTGTATTTCTACACGTTTGAAAGCCTTTCTGCTTCCGAGTTTATGAACGTGAAGCTGTGTGTGTGTGAGTGTGTGTGTGTGTGTGTGTGTGACTGTTGAAGAAGGCGTACTGGTTAGGCCTGAGGCCTCGGGTCTTTTGTTAAGCAGAGGGGACGGTAATTAGGAGGGACTTCGTCTGGGGCCAATGGTCTAATTTAGTGGTGCTGTTAACAGCCTCACTAAAGATCAAATGCAGTGCAAATAGATGAAAGCGAGCAGCGGGCCGGTTTGAAAAGAGAAGCTACAGCCTAAATTAATCAGGCCTTTTATTCTCCACAGTCAGGTGGCTAAGAGGAGACAGGTATGTGAACAGCATGAAGGCAACACCTGGTCAATGTCCAGGGGTGCAGTGTGTCAATTACGCTGTAACTGAGGAGTGTGTGTGTGTCCAAGTGTGTGTGAGCGCTTACTCGCACACCTGCCTTTTCCCTTCAATGAGGACACCTGCAACAACCCTTCATCTTCTTGGTATGCGTGATTTAAAGGATAATTGTTTTTTTACAACTTAGGTTTTATGTTTTTACTGTAGTTATGGTTGTGATCAACACTGGCCAAAAAATACAATCACAATTTAATCAATGTTTTTCTTGCAGAATGCAGGAAAACTAAAACATGATTGAAGCATCATGTTTTAGGACTTCATTTTCAAGACTCTGTTGAGCAAGAATAATGTATGACCTGCACCACCTGCAGGGCTGTCATTGTTAGAGCAGAAATACAGGTTATCACGTACAGCTGTGGGCTGTCAGCACTAAATACTTCTACTAAAGACGTGTTTCTACTGCATGGTACGGCTCTGCTCGACTCAACTCACTTTTTGGTTCCTTTTCTCTATTTCGTTTTCCACTGCAGATAGTAGTGTAGGCGGTAGGGCTGTTAATCGATTCAAACATTTAATTGCGATTAGTCGCATGATAGTCCAGAGTTAATCGCGATTAATCACAAGTTTTTTTTATCTGTTCAAAATGTACCTTAAAGGGAGACCTGCCAAGTATTAATTACTCTTATCAACATGGGAGTGGACAAATATGCCGCTTTATGCAAATGTATGTACATATTTATTATTATAAATCAATGAACAACACAAAACAATGACAGATATTGTCCAGAAACCCTCACAGGTACTGCATTTAGCATAAAACAATATGCTCCAATCATAACATGTCAAACTGCAGCCCAACAGACAACAACAGCTGTCAGTGTGTCAGTGTGCTGACTTGACTATGACTTGCCCCAAACTGCATGTGATTATCATAAAGTGGGCATGTCTGTAAAGGGGAGACTCGTGGGTACCCATAGAACCCATTTACATTCACTGATCTGGAGGTCAGAGGTCAACGGACCCCTTTGAAAATGGCCATGCCAGTTTTACCTCGCCAAAATTTAGCGCAAGTTTGGAGCGTTCATTCATTATTGGTTGGTACCAATGGCTTCCTTCGATGTTTTAGCTTCATATGATGCCAGTATCTTCACTCTAGCTGTAAACGGAGCCTGCTACAACCTTAAAATCATAAATTGCGTTAAAACAAATTTGCATTAACCTGTTATTATCGCGTCAACTTTCACAGCCCTAATTTAACACAGTATTTTGTTTCTGATTCTACAAAAAATTCAATCAATAGGTTTTAAAATGACATCTACTTTTTCTCCCTCAATGAAAAATACAGAATCTATGAATATGTAAATATATATTTTTTTATTTTAGTTTAAAAGGGACTGTTTGTAACTTCTTACACGTATAAATTACTGCTGGTCGGTGTCTCATGGTCACTCTCGTGTGTCTACGCTGTTCAGACTCAGACTCCAACACAAACTACAGTGAAGCACCAAAACCTCTTGGTTGTATCTAGTGAAGCCCGTCTGTTAAACAGTGTTGGCCGCGGTCGGAGGACGCGGGGGAGACTGTAGCTTTGGTCTCCAGGACCGGAGTCTCTGCTGTACTCTGCTCCTCTGCTCCTCTGCCTGCCTTCACTCACACACCGCGCTCCTTCTCTCTCTCTCTCTCTCTCCACCTCTCACGTGCATGCTGCTCACTCCACACTGCAGAAGAGTTAATTCAGCTCTGAGAATATCTAGTGAATGTTCAGTGGACATTTGTGCAGCTCCTCCAGACCAACAGAGGTTTCCCGTGTCTTGTGAAGTGACGGGGCATCCTGGAATATTATAACCTGGAATACAAACCTTGCTTGTATGTACTCGTCTTTAACTCAGAGTCATGGTGAGCACAGAGAAAGTTTCCCGCTTCGGCAGATGGATGTGAAATCTTGTTTTATTTCTTTATTTATTACCATTTTATGCATTAAATAACATATTGATAAAATATTTTTGAAGATTAAATTAATAATAATAATAAAATAATACATCCACAGAGCCTTTAGAAAGCCAAATAAAAGTATGGCTTTTCTTAAAAACATTTTTTATCATCTTTTAAAAATGCTGACGGGTCCAAAATTAATATTTTGTTTAATGTCAATAGCATCTTCAAGGTTTTATTGTTTGACTATAGACACTTTGTTTTTACCACTTTTACCACAAGCAAATTCCCATCAGCTACATTAAAATGTCAAAATGCAAACTCACTTTTAAACATGCAGCTCTTTCCTTTAAAATTCCAAGCCTGAACACAGCGTCCAGCCTAAAATGAGGCATTGCTCTTGAACATTTCTCGCTGATGTCACACTTGATCTGTTCCCATAGATGATGTCAGTGTTTACTCTGTGTTTACTCGGCTCCTGCCCGAGAGATATCACACCAGGCTACCACGTGGACTTGGGCCTGATGAGAGGATTCCGCAGTCATTGAGCCAAAGCCTCATTTAAGGCTAATCTGTTTGGCCGTGGAAAACAATGACGACGTCATCTGTAATTTGGTCCTTTGTGTGAAGTATGGCAAGGGGGTCTGGCTTTCATCTCTGAATTCCATTCCCAAACCCCTTTTCAGCACAATTTTTTGACTCCGTCTCTACAAAATTCCCAGATTCCCTCTTGGGATTACTGGAATTCCGTTACTGCCACAAGAATTCCAGTGGTGGGTCCCCTCTCCTTGAGTTTTCTTGAACGCTCCATGTTGCTGCAAGATGACAAACAACCTATGTGAAGTGACGAATGGCTGCCATGCATTATAGAGGCCTATTAAGATTAAGCCCAGTGCTAAGTGGAATCAGAGGGCTGTTGGGAGGTAATGACATGGCAGCCTTACGAACACCACGTTTCCTTGGGATGCAGCCAAACCTGCTTTAGAGTTCCTCTTTGAACTGACTTAACCTGGGGCTGCAACCTGAGGGGGGTATACATTATGTGATCCCTGTCAATGTCAAGCCACTGACTCATTCTTTTAGAATATCTACAATATTATTATCCAGTGGATTCTGAATTTGAATGACTTTTTTTCCTATCAGATGCCAGAACCAACAGAAAGCATGACTTCTTGATAGGGCTGTCAATGTTAATGCAATATTATTACACGGCTGTGTTGAATACTCGATTTTGATTGGTCAATCACGGCGTTCCGCGGTCTGTAATTTCTCTATAACAGACCATTGCTATAGGCGCAGTTCTGATGTCGGACTCTGGCGGGCCGTTTTGTGTCAAAATATTGATTTCTTGAGTAAATAGCCGTGTAATAATTAACACAAATTTATTTTAACGCCACTAATTTCTTTAACACATTAACGCAGCTTGTGATTTTTAGGTTGTAGCGGCTCAGTTTTAAAGCTAGAGTGAAGATACTGGCATCATATGAAACGTCAAAATCTAAGGAATTCATTGGTACCAACCATATTGTATTGCCATACATTGTATGCCGTACAAGCTTGTCACAAAGGAGGCTAAATAACGCTCCAAACACACGCTACATTTTGGCAAGGAAAAACTGTCATGACCATTTTCAAAGGGGTCCCTTGACCTCTGACCTCCAGATCAGTGAATGTAAATTGGTTCTATGGGTACCCACGAGTCTCCCCTTTACAGACATGCCCACTTTATGATAATCACATGCAGTTTGGGGCAAGTCATAGTCAAGTCAGCACACTGACACACTGACAGCTGTTGTTGCCTGTTGGGCTGCAGTTTGCCATGTTCTGATTGGAGCATATTGTTTTATGCTAAATGCAGTACCTGTGAGGGTTTCTGGACAATATCTGTCATTGTTTTGTGTTGTTCATTGATTTCCAAAAATAAATATTTACATATATTTACATAAAGCAGCAAATTTGTCCACTCTCATGTTGAAGAGGATTAAATACTTGACAAATCTCCCTTTAAGGGACATTTAGAACAGATACAAAATGTGTGATTAATTTGTGATTAATCGCAATTAACTATGGACAATCATGCGATTAATTGCAATCAAATATTTTAATCGGCTGACAGCGGTACTGCTTGACCATGCATTGAGACAATGAGATCCAATGGAGTTGTGCTACATGTACCACCCACCATCAGAACCTCTTCTCATATCTATCCCCTCCCTCCTGCTCTCTTCATGGGTGGGAGCTCCTCGAACGCTGATCTGACATCAACCTCCTTGTGTCACTATAACCTCAACTGTTGCATGCTGAATTCTAAAGCCGGTGCAGTCGCAGTGTTCTGTGTAACTAACATCCCCCGGAGTCAGTTGGGTGTAGTGATAGATGAATGGGAGGAGATTGCTGACAGAAGGTGTGTATTTGGTGCCACCTCCAATCTGTCTGCCTGAATGGTAATTAGACCGAAGGGTTCGGCGTTAATACCCGGCGTTAAAAGAGGGAAAGAGGGTCAGGTCTGCGCTACCTGCAGACAGTTAGACTGCTCTGATAGCACGGTGAGATGTTTCCTAATCACTCCATGCATGTGCCCGTGCTCAGTCTTTACGCGGTGCTGCACTCTGAGGACAAACAGATTGGGCTGAATAAATTACACCATTCATTAACAGCTGCCCAGTCTGGGAAGCTGATAAATGACGAGATAGGGCGAGTGGCGTACGGAGGAGCTGAGCTAATTAACAGCTAATTAAGCATTCTCGGGCTGAATTAGAATGGTCTGCAGTTGGTTGGGAAGGCTTGGACGGCGCTCGTAGCTGTAGCGCCGTGGTTCCTGCAGTCGTTTGCGAGGGGCAGGATAATCAGAGCTCCGTAGCCCTGTGAACAACTTCAAAGTGGAACAGCATGCAGGGTGCATATCAAGTGAACGGTGCAGCATGGGAGCTACATGGGGGTGTTGTACAGTAGAGACCAGCTCATAGATAGGAGAAAGAGTTTCTTGCAAGTGCGATTGGCCTGTTGTAGAGGAAGTGTTCGCCATGCATAGATAGTGGCTGTTCTTGTTGAACTAGTTCGTACTTAAGGAAGGGTGATGCTATGGGATGACATTTGTTTTCCCCTCTTTCTACCTCTTCTATTCTTCCCTTTCTCTTTCCCTTCTGTTTCCGTTTAAGGATTCTATTTCTCCATGCAAATGAGAGAAGCCACATTGATTTGGCCTCCAGTTTCATGTTACTATGGCAACAATATAAAAACTAAAAAGTGCTTAAAGCGCAGCACTTTTATCCCCGCGTCCCTCTGATCATCACAGGAAATTAGCATACCAGGAAACAGGAGAGCTCACAGAGGAAAGCAATTGTGCATTTGGAAGGCCGCGCTGGCTGCCTGAACAAAAATAGTTTTTTTAGGGGGGTGGGGGTTGGGGACTTGGCGAATGAGTGGGAAAATTCACGGCGAAAAAAGAGGAAATAATCATGAGGAGATTATAGAGTTTAGAAAATGTAGAAGAAGGTCTGCACACTGTAGCTCCCTTTAAGTGCAATTTATTGGCTCGTCTTAGTTAGTTATGTTTTGAGCAGATGCTCTTCTTCAGAGTTAATAAATCTGCACATCTTAAAAAGTAAACTTTCTGGTCACATGATAATGCCAGTGACCCAAATATCCCACATATAATCACAGGTAATGTTATATGTATATAAAGGAAATCACATATACATAATGTACAACAATATATACATAAATGCATATACAAACATGTATCAATCAATAATATAGGTAAGTACCTCACAGCTCACAAGAATAACATCAAGCCCATGGCTGTTATACTTTCTATGTATATGGCTAGAATTAAATAGAGGTGCCTCTAATAGGATGTACCTCAAACATATAGGAGCAGGAATCTACACATGAGCCCATGAATATAAAACGAGGGAGGGAACAACATCTATAACTGGAGTCAGTGTATACACAATCAGCACAATCAACACAATTCACACAGGATCACCATATCACTCCACAGTATGCATATACAAATCATAGAAAATGGCCATAATATCACTCAGTGAATAGTCCAGTTCAACCCAGGTGAAGCATCAATATCACAATATTGATCACATAACACTGATCACATGAAAGATATACAGAGTCCAAAGTCATATAATGATGTGAATAAGTCCATACATATTCCATAACAAATAATCATCACAGAAATGGTTGAATAATTAATATCTCTATATAATTTTAGCCATATAGAAAGTATGACAGCCATGGGCTTGATGTTATTCTTATGAGCTGTGAGGTTTTTACCTATATTATTGATTGATACATGTGTATATGCATTTTTGTATTTATTGTTGTATATTATGTATATATGTGTTTTTCTTAATATACATGTAATATTACCTGTGACTACATGTGACCAAAGCGTTTACCTTTGGAGATGGCATCGCTGTGCTGATTTATTACAGCCCTCCCTCTAGCCTGATTTACTTCCTGCTTTTTAGTCAACGTTCTTTGTCAAACAGAGAATGGGGGGGTGGTTAATAGTCAGACGTAATTCATTACCATGGTTACCAACCAGATTGCATCGTTTTTCAACCCAGTTTAGATGAAACCAGTTTAGATTAGTTTACTGTTTATCAGACCACAAATGAGACAAGAATTAGCTCAACACACCGACTCTCTCTCTCACGCTCTCTTCTTTACCGTCTCCTCCTGGCGAGGCGGCCGTCTGTACGCCAGCCACAGCACACCGGAGGATGGATACACGTTTCTGAGGTCCGGCGTTCAAAAAGGAGTTTCGGGACGTTTTGGAGGTGCACCGTCCACCAGCACCGGCCGCTCTCGTCTCCGATACCGCACCGGGCTGCTCTGTGATTTGTTCATTTCTCTAACGGGGCTTTTCTCTTGAACTGAAAGTTTTGCGCTCCTGTCGTTCGGACCTGTTAGAGGCAGACAAACTCTCTAAAACGGTATCGGCTGCTTTCCGTTAATTTATCTCCATCAGGAGGAGACGGTGTGTCAGTATACGCTTGTGAGAGAGACAGTCAGTGAGTTGTGTTAAATCTGCTGTTGGAATTTTGTGATATTCACTGTGTTGATTCACCGTTCACCCATTCACCACACACAAGTCATTGTGAAAATAAACATACTAAACTAAGGTAGAGAAAACTAGAAAAGAAAAATGAAAACCCTCAGTTAGCTGATGTAACAAGTTGGGCTAGCTAACTACACCTTATTAGCTAACTAACTAGAAAGACAAACTGACAGATGAACAGATTTATCAGTTTGCCGCTCAGACTCCAACAAACAGAGTGGGCCTTCATAATGATGAATTATTTAAATTTAAGATGATGCACAAGTGCACAACTACAATTGGCATCATGAGACCATTATAGGCAATACAAAGATATACATATTTGCTCCATAATAATAAAAGGAATTATGGTGCCCCCCTCGTCCATTATCCTGTGGTTTGTTCCATTGCGCCTCGCAAACTCGAGCCGGCCTGTCCAGACCGCCCTGCGTTAACTGCTTTTTTTTATTTCGGCGTCCGTGTTAACAGGTTACAGCAGCCACACTGCCCGTCTCAGCTGCCTCTCTTCTAGAGATTCGAGGTCTCACCTATTTTTAACATGAGCAGCGAGCAGTTCACAGCAACAACAGACAGTGAAAGTGATCATTTGACAGTCATCATACCAGCAACATTATCAACACTTCCTGCTTTCATTTCAAAATAAAAGCCCTCAAACATTTTTTCTGTGGACAGAATTCCTTCATTTGTCAACACGAGGCTTTTATTCTGAAATATTTGCCGGACAGCGTTCTAGAACATGCAGTGACTTGGAGAGCTCCATGAATGAATATACCACGGGATTTAATTGTGGATTATTACTATTATTTACAAAATAGCACATGTTTCTAAACCTTTCTCCGTCTAAATTAAATATAAATTACATTTATAATGAAATGAAATGGCCATTATGAAAGGCTCCTGACGTTCCCTGTGTGGACAAAGTGTTATGTGTGTGACTAATTGAACAGTTCTTTTTTCTTACAAATACAAATATTTGTTGTATTTATTTGTTTTATTTTTTTTATTTTATTTTTGATGGGGAGGGGGTAGGGGGGGAAGGGTGCACCACAAAGACATTACGCCTAGGGCACCCAAATGGATAGCAGCGGCCATGACGTATGACTTGCAGCTTTTACTATAGTCATACAGTATAATCCCATTTTAGCAACTACCATCTTTTCTAAACTTTAAGCACAAGATTGTGTGTGACAGTGTGGCTAATCTATTTAGTCAGGAAATAACTCAAATAAATATGAAATATCATAGAAATGGCAAAATAGACTGGAGGGCTTTAAGTCTGAAGAAGAACATGTGATCGAAATGTCACTAACTAAGATGTATGATGATGTGGATTGCACTTAAAGGGAGCCACAGTGTGCAGACCTTCTTCTACATTTTTCATAGCTGTCCTGTACTGGTCCAGCACCGGCCTACAGTTTTGGATGTGCGCGACCACTTTAGATTGTTTGTTGAATATAGAGCTTTGACAGGAGAAGGTTTGATGGCATCTCGTTGGTTGTTCTTACTATTTGTATCAGTGTCACCCTGTCAACATACATATACATATGACTGTAAACACTGAAACTAGTCACATATTCTGTCTCTCCCTCTTTCATACAAACATACAAAAACACAAACACAGGTGCACATCCTTCCTCATTTCATCATCAGCAGCAGAGCGAAGCGACGTGTTTCCTACCGGCAATGTAAATGAGCGAGTCTCTGTGATGTTGACTGTGTGTGTAAAGAGTGCATTTGTGTGTGAGAAAAGAGGGAGGATAGAGGGGTGGACACCGGGGCCAGAGCACCAAAGGAGATTTGAAGGCCAACATCAAACGCCACATCAGCTCATTAATGCATGTAGGGGTGACCCGGACCCAGCACGGAACAACACAAACACATCAAAAACGCCTTCCAAAGCCCCCGTCTTGACCGTCATCGCGCCGAGCCATAGGAAGGCTGTGAGATCCGCCCACCACCTCCATATATTTGAATTGTTGCCTTGTTTATCATGTCTCAGCGAGCCGCAGAGACAGACAAAGGCTGCAGATTGAGTTTGGAAGGCATGGCGTGGAGCTGCCAGAATTCGATTCAACACCAACACCAGTGTGTAATGGGTGTACTTTCGCCATGCATGACAGCGAGCCCAGACTACTTTTCTGCAAAGAAAGGAAAAAAATTGCCTTTTCTCACACTGGTATCTGAGCCATTACATTGGTCAGATATCAATATTGTTTTCCAATTTTGCCTCCTGCACGAGGTGGTTAGCCACAGATGAAAAACGTTACGCTTCAAACTGTCTCACTCACTGAATCTGTCTGCCTGAAGGCTACCCAGCATGCAATTCTGAAACAAAGAGGCCTCTTTTTGATTTCTACACAGCGTGACCTTTTTTGATTGGGTGAGATTGGTTGGCATGGAAATCAATACTGCGTTGTGCATTTGATGCAGCCTTATCTCCTCTCCACACTGTCTGCAGGTATACAGAGGCAAGGGAGGTGTGTGTGTGTGTGTGTGTGTGTGTGTGTCTGCGGGTGTATGTGTGTGCGCTGAGCACCGACACTCTCTCACAGCGTGTGGAACATAACAATAGTTCCTCTTCATGAACTAAATTACTTTTGTGTGCCGGACAAAAAAGAAAGAAAAGCAGTTTGAAATGAGTCTGAGGTAACTGAAAATGAAATCTACAGAATTGTTTAGTTCAGTTTTTGGTTCTGGAAACATGTAACATGTTCAGATATTGCAATGATATATGTTCTCCTTTATTACTCCAGCTATAGTAGACCAGAGGATCCAGACTTTCAAGTCAGCACCAACATCTCGGATTTGTTCTGCAATTCAAACAGATCTGACGTTGTGTCCATTCACGATTGTCCTTCAGCTTATTAGTTAAAGTGCTCTGTACGATAACATAACAACTATTTGTTATGTAAAGATATAATATATAAATACATATATAAAGTAATGTCTACCTGAGCAGAGAATGAAGTCTCTCTCCCCCTGTGTGTGTTATGATGGTGTTCATGTCCCATGTGAAACCAGAAGTCAACATGTAATGAGAGGAAATTGACACGTGTTGCTGGACATTCGTAGGAAAATGAACAAAAAAAAGAGGAATAATTTTTTTCGGCAGATATCATACAAATCATTGTATTAGAATACGTGCTTTTGGTGCATGTGAGCGTGCCCCAATGGCTAGCTCACAGCCGCTGCTCTGCACTGCTCTTATACGGCGGTTACAGTTGATAACGCTGTTCCGACCAACGGCGTCGTAGTGCAAATGTAGCACCCACCCTCCGGTTCCCGTCAGTCTGACAGTCCGTCGTCTATCAGCACTTTCTCCGTTGTTTTCACTGTTAGTGCTGTTAGCTGTGAGCCGCCGGCTCAGCCGTCGCCATGTTGACAGCCGTTGAGAGACAATTGAAATGCTCCCAATCCTGTATTTAGCACCTTTAAGTGGGCAGAATCAAGAATGGTACGTCATCTTCTTATTACCTGGCAATTTCTTCACATTACTAAGTAATTAACGGCCTGTAAATTAAAGGATTAGCAAATGAAGACAATTGTGTATGAAAAACATAACTGCTGCTATCCATAACTAGCTTCCGTGTCAACTGAAAAAGTCATTGGTGGGACAGATGTGTCCCTCACCACTGACTGGATAAACACAATGCGAGGCAAAATGAATGAAGTGGATCAAAATGGCAATTCAGTCTAAAGTTTTAGGTAAATTTACTAAACAGCAGCCACCATATACCGCATTTCAAACCACAATTGTTTTTGAAATTGTAAAAAATTAAACCCAATTATCTTTATAAAAAATATATACATGTGCAGTATTTTTTAGAACGGACACTACATCTGCAGACTTACAGTATGTTGAAATCACACAAAGGGTGGAAAAACAAATCTGTTTCCTTCATCCCTGAAAGTGAGCACTCATTAATACAGTCTTTCATTTGAAGACAAATATAGCTTCATAGTGTTGTCATATGAGCAATAAAAGACCCCTCAGAAGACGCTCAGTCAGTGATGATAAGCTCAACCTTTCCTCTATGCTCAGTCAATCAGTCGGGAGCTGATATTGACTGAGCTCTGATGGTCTGAGCTGAGCAGCGTGTGACGGAGAACCAACAAAGGTGATCTAGTGGGACTATGTCTTGGTTGGCTGCTTTACATGCTCTGAGTCAGGGCGATCACATCGGGTCAGTCCAACCACGAACAAAGCCAAAGGACTCGGAAGGAAATTGAAGTTCACTGGAGCTCACCACCAACACGTTCTCACTCCCAACTCGTCATATACCGCCGTTTAGTAAGTGCCCCTTTAGTGGCACTCTTTAGAGACAGTGTGTGACGAACCGGAATTTCAACTAACTTCAATGTAAACCCACCCACGGCGTTATTTGATGGTCGGACTAAGTGACTTAGTATTAGTAGCATGGGAGCAGTGGTAGAGGGGTCAAACAAACACATACTTTCAACTAGGAGACCGCTGTTTGTGTCCCGTGTGAAACTAAAAGTAACGTTGACTTATTTTGTCATGTCAGTCTTTAGTCACATGACTTGTCAGTATCGTCAGTCCCCGAGTCACGTGACTCGTTAGTCACATGACTTGTTAGTAGCTTATCGTGAGTCCCGTGAGTCGCTAGTCAGTGAAGTTAACGTCAGCCACGACCGTTTCCTAACCCTACGTTAGTGGTTGTGTTGCCTAAACCTAACTTCCTGTGAAAACGGAAGTTTATTTTGAAAGGACACATGTAACATGTAACAAGCGTATATTGACACACCGTCCCTGGTCCATCCACAAGAAACGCAAGAGAGGTACCCTTCTGTCTCTGATACTGAGGGGCACTGACCAAGCGGTGGTAGCCTATTTGATGACTTGGCAGTGACAATGTGTTGTCCCCATCCCCTGAATCCTAAATCCCCCCAAATGATTAAACATTCTTTCTTGTCATACAGTATGTGTTCGCCAAGAAAGTTTAAACTCAGTGACAAACTTTTCTTGTGATCAAACTGCCTTCAAGTGCATTGGAAATATAGAATCCTGCTAGAATGCGTTTCTGAGTCGCCATTATGTGATTTTTTTGTCCTCTGGGACATCTACTAAAAACCCATTTAATCAAAAGCAATCTACAGTCTTTTAGAAGATTTTTCAAAGACATTTCTTGAAAGGAATTGAGCAGCAGATAGGCTGATGCTCATTGTTGCAGTTCAAAGCTCAACTGTAATTTTCATATCGTAATTTGACAGTATAAGATATATCAGTTCAGGGGGTTGGGTACATTCTTTTGTGAAAAGACTCGTGCAAATCAGTATCACGATAATCTACTAAAAACATCTATTTACATAACAAAACATGATGCATAAGGATACGAGACGTTGTTTTGGCAAGATCCTGTATCCAGCCTACGGGGCTACTTTAACAGCCCCAACACTCTTTTTGTGCATATCAATAGCCACAACAACCAGCTGTTTCTCGCTGTGCACCTCCAAAAGGCACATCTGAAACCATTTAAATCAAAAGCAGTCACAGTTTCCACAGCGCATTATAGGCATTCCAGCATGGCCTTTCACTCCATGCTGCGTAGCCGCGTTCGGCAGGGGAGCACGGTATAAAGTGGGCACACAGCAACACAAATATGCGGCCCACTGCGCGTTCCCCTCAGGAGCACTAAAGGAGGGAGAGACGGGGAGAAGCAGAAAGAGAGAGAGAGAGAGAGCGGGAGGGAAAAAAGCTGAACAACCTCTGAGTTTCTTTGCTCTGGCTTCTTGGGTTAAAACCTTCTCCCCGCTTCAGATAAGAACCTTTCTTCTTCTTTGAATGCTTTGTCTTCTGGCCAGATCAGGGGGAAAAGGGAGAAGAAAGAGGAGAGCTGTCTTACTGGCACACCCCCGTGGTGGGTGCTCGTACAAAAGGAGATAGAGGGAGAGAACAATGGTTAATGCTAGCATATGGAGGCGAGCTTCATTTACAACGCTACTACTGGGCATTTAAAGCTTCGTTAAAGGATAGTTTTATAGTAACACTGAATAATATGACTCCCTGTAGTGTCAAGTGTTGCTCTTCCTGTCGAGCCCACTGAGAATCAACACACAACTCTACAGCAGCACCAAACCAAACCACCAAACCAGAGAGATATGGAGCGGAAATGAGAGGTTTATTATGGGACTATTCATAATCCATTTTGTAAATATTATCATAAATTGTCAAGTCGCACAGCCCAGTCGCACAGCAGTTCGTGAAATAATCACAAAATGTAATGTATTTATTTCTGTATATAGACACAAATTTCCCTTTTTTTCGTGACGCTCAGCACGACTTTCAACAACATATTTTTTGTGCGTTTCCCATGAATATCCAGCAACACGAGATGCACAATTGTCGACCCAGTCTTTTCAAAATAAAACGACTTAGTTAGGTTTAGGAATAGATCGACTTGGTTAGGCTTAGACAACAAACTACTTAGTTAGCTTTAGGAAAAGATCGCGGTTTGGGTTAATATAACACCGATAGTGGCGTAACTTAAGTACGTAAGTTACGTGACAAATAAATCAACTTTGACTTGTGGTTTCACATGGAACACAAACATCGGTATCCTGAGAGAAAGTCCTGTGTTTTTTGACCCACCCATCCACCCCGACCTGCCTACATGGCATTTACTGCTCATTATAAACTTGGGAAAAAAAGTTTGGAAATTTGTGTATAGTCGTTTATTTCTCTGTTGTTCCAATGCTAATGGTCATTGTATTTTACATCGTTGGAAAGCCTGTTTATTTACCTTCACAATGATGTCTAACTTGTAAGGATCATGCATTTGTGGGATGAGCAGCACAGCTGATTATGTGGGTAGCGCCTAAGAAAAATTTGCCGAAATGCTCTGTCAATGCTACTATCAGTAACAAGGGACAAACAAGACATATTGACAATTTTACACTTGATTCATTTAATACACCATCAGGAGCCTCAGTAGCGGTGGAAGATCCATACGCAGCAACAACAGCCTGGCACCTCCTCCTAATGCTGATCACCAAGCTGGTCAGACGTTGCTGTGGGATGGCGTTCCATTCCTCAACCAGGATTGGTTGCAGGTCAACCAGCGTGGTTATGTTGGTCAGTCTAACACGTCAAAACCGATATCTCACTGCATTGAGATGGCCTTCAATGATGACAAGCCTTGTTTTGTTAGTGACATCATTGAGGGAACACACAACCACGCTGGCTGAC
>CAKAOH010018903.1:12472-52075 GCA_916701665.1 Sebastiscus tertius
GATATATATCTGACTATGACTTTTTTTCAACATGCTATATTCTGACTTTTTTATTTTTTCGGCATAGTATACTCTAACATTTTTTCGACATACAAAGTGTGTGTGACTATTTAAATGTTTGTCAACAACCTCGACAGAGGTTGTTGGATCAAACCCACAACCTCCAGTATTCTAACCAGATATCTGCCACACTGAGCTATAGAACCAGATACACCTGTGACTGTTCTCCTGGTATATTTGACTTGGTCATTAGAAGTTAGACCTGAAAACAGACTGTGTCACATAGGAATCGAACCCACAACCTCCAGTATTCCAACCAGGTATCTACTACACTGAGCTATTTCAGGAGTTATACTATAACATGTCAAAATAAGTGTAAAAAAAGGCAAAGTATAGTATGATGAAAAAAAATCACATTTACAGTATGTTTAAAAAAAAAAATAATATCATAGTATAGTATGTCCAAAAATGTTTTCGATACTATATTGAGTACATATATTTAAATACTATACTATGACTTTTATCAAGAAATTTTTTGACGTACATTACTATGACTTTTTTTACATAAAATTTTTGACATACTATACTATGACTTTTCTTCATGACATTTTTCAACATACTATACTATGACTTTTTTATCATTACATTTTTTAACATTATACAATATGTCCATATGACATTGTTTATGTACAGTATTTGCTTATTTTCATAATAACGATTTCAGTAGCATTCCAACAATTGAACTGAACGTCCTAATGTGACCGTCCATCATTGTGATTGCTTATTATCTTTTCTCAGTTTCATGAGATGTTTGTGTTTTATCCATTGCTAGCTCAGCGTAATGAGCCTCTTGTGGTGTGCTCCTGCGGATTAGGTAAAGTCTGAGTTAATGAATGAAAAAATAGATGAATCAATATCACTGATTAACACAACTTCTACCTGAGAGGTGTCTCCCTCTGAAAAGAGCTCCTGTAACTAAAACCTGAAGATTCTTTAGAAACAGACGCGTTTTACCTGAAGGTGAAGAGTGTGCCCATGTCCAGCTGAGAGAGCAGCTCAGCCTTGGACTTTGGGTAAGACAGACGATATCGCAGTGTCTCAAAGGCTGGAACCACCAGCGCTTTCTTGGCGTTGGCCATGTCCAGCTGCACCACTGACTTCCTACAAACACACACGGATAAGATTGGATTACATTCACAGCGAGCATGTTCTCGTAAGCATGTAATAAAACATTGTCGGATTCTCTCTCTCCTCTTACCTGAGGTACTCATACAGGCCGTACATGGGCAGGAAGTCGATGTCTGACAGGAACATGTAAGGTGTGTTGACGTGCCGCATGGCGACATTACGCAGCAGGTTGACCGGGTAGAACTGTCCCTCTTTGTAGACGATGTGGTAGCCGACATTCCCGCGGCTCATCAGCACCTCGGAGCCCTGAGCGTAGCGCAGGAACTGCTGGGCCTCGGCGTCGGACAGGTACAGGGCCAGGCTGATGGGGCCCTCCCAGTGCTTACAAATGGCCTCCAACATCTGGAGCCTACAGAGGGCAGGATGGGTGACATCACAAACAAACATGTGTCACTTTACAACACTACACATTTAAAGTGAGGGTAGGCAGTATATATTGGGCATCATTGGGCAAAAAATCCATAATAACCTTTCAGCATTCAAGTGTTCTGACAGATAACTAGACTCCTGCTCCTCCATGGCTCTGTTTACAGGCTTTAGAACGTCTAGCCCGTGACGGGAGACTTTGACCAATCACAGGTCATTTCAGAGAGAGAGATAGCGTTCCTATTGGCTGTGCTCAGGCTGGTGGGCGGTGCTTGGTATTTCCTCAACTTGATCACAAACTTTCTCATTTTACAGCTAAACAGTACACTACAAGATGATTCTGAAAGCATTAGAGGAAAGAAACAGGCATTACAGTAACAGAATATTGACTCATTTTTTATTGGGAGTGAGAATGTGTTGATATATTTCAGTATTTGAAATTATGAAGCCTCTATGCCTTGACTTGTAAAACAAGTTTTGTCGATCTCCTTCCCATCCCTCCCTTCCGGTTCCTCTGCATGCTGCTGTTCTATCTGAAGGTGAGGTTGTGTTATTTACTGAGTGTCTGACGCTGTTTTGGATCTGGAATGCCAATATTTCCCTCCACAGAGCCACCTTATTAAAACAAGACAGTCGAACACCTAAGCACACCTCTCTCTCTCAGAAAGTTCTCCATTCACGTGCAGTGGAGTGTGAACATAATTATAGCAGACTACGTTTGTAGCAGACTGAGCTGTGTGACTGTGGGTGTGGAGCAGTACCTGTCCATAGAGAGCTGGGCGACTAGAGTGACGTCAGTGTTGTCAGAGCTGGGCTCATACTCATAGTGGAGGAAGTAGAGGTGCGTTCGGTGGACGGTGAATCGCTCCCGACGAAACTCGTAGCAAGGATCGTCTTCGTCCAGCTCTGACAGAGTCTTCTGAAGCTGCGGGCAGAGAGGAGGGGGGGACATCAACAGTAAGACATGTTACGGACAAGAAGGTCAACCACTGAAGGTGATGCTGCGTCACGGTCTGCGGATCGCCGGTGACTTTCGGTCTGGAAATCTACCTTCTGCACCACGATCAAAACAGACAGATCGTTAATCACTTCAACATAACAAACTGTGGCATTTATATAGCCCAGGAGGTCAGGAGGGGCCGGGGATCGAACCGCGGAGCCGGGGGTTAAAGGACGACCTGCTCTACCTCGGTAGGGTTATTATCTTGTTTGTCTGGGTCAACCTGGACTCTACTTTCCCATGTGTCTGACAATACGTTTGCAGTTGGTCCAGTATCGAGGGAGAGCGCTGTAACCTGCGTACTTGACAACATTACGGAAAGGACCCCACGGAGATATAAAACCTTTTTCTTGCCTTTCTCTTGATCCGGTCTGTTTGTTATTGTGTCATGTGACTTGTCGCCTGAAGACGAAGACGGAAACGTGAGTGAGAGTTGGAGAGAGGTGTGTGTGTTATCGGAGCTTATTGTGTTGGAGTACAGAAAGCGTAGCTTAGTTGCAGCGATAATTTCGTTGACGAAAACTACGACGAAACATGTTCGTCAACGACCTTTTGTTTTCCACGACTGAGACGAGACGATGACGAGACGGCACCGACGTCACAACAACACTGACTTAATGATTCAACCTGTTTTTCATCAGATAAGCTTGACTAAAGTAACAGAAATGTTCAATATAATCTGATGAATAAACAGGACTAAGATTAAATAAATAAAAAACATTAGCTGACAAAATTCAGAACTAAATTTGGATTAAAATCAAATGACTTTTCGGTGACTAAAACTGGATTAAAACGTTTTACATATCGTTTAAAAAGGGCCCCAGAGCTCTTTGCTAGTTAAATATAAACCTGCATGTTATTTAAGCATTTGAACAAAATAACTGTTTTTCACTGGAGAACTTCTGTGTCCACGTCTACATGTATGTATATATATATGTATATATATGTGTATATATATGTATATATATGTGTATATATATACATATATATATATATATATATATATATGTATATGTATACACGTCTACATGTATACTGAATCTTTGGGGTGGTTATGCTGGAGCAGCATGGATTAAGGTGCACCACAGACCCGGGTCTCTAATCCTACATAAATCCATTTAGCACCAAGCTGTTGTTACAATTTAATGCAAATAAAATGTAGTTTTCTAATTAATTCTCCCTGATTAGTGCTCATTAATTTTCTTTTGTCACACACAAACAGTGATACAGGATTTGCTGAGCACAAACCTGGAGCCTTCTGCACAGCGTGTGCATACTGTGAAAGCGATGTGTTAATAGAGCAACACATCAACCAAAGTATGAATGGACGTCAGCATTCTGTCCTCAGGTCTCTGGTACTCGTTCACACCGGAATCACCGAAGCTCAACAAAGCACAATCATTTAGCTTCGGGGGGGACGGCAGAGAGACGTGGCTGGAGGGCTGTCAGCAGACGACTGTGTGTGTGTGTGTGTGTGTGTGTGGCTCTGCTTTGAACAGTGTTATTAGCGGAGCTGCAGAGAGTGACTGGGCTGCAGTGGCATCGTGGCCCTGAAGGAGCCCGGTCTGCAATGTGCAGCCAATCCCTCAGTGACTTCATTAGTCTAATCATCACTTTAATGGGATTTAAATCGCTGCTCAAACTCTGAAAAATTGAGTGAGCAAACTATTTCCTGAGTTAAGGACACATTAGAATTGAGCGTTGGCAAAAAAAAAATTCTAATGTGATTAACTGACCACTGAGCTGACAGTGAAATAACACGGCCCCATAGTGGCTGATCCTGTAACTCCTGACCACAGTGACCTCCAGCAGGTTGGAAGCTGAGGAGGTGAAGCATCACCTGGCTGAATGATAAAACAGCAACACTGAGTCTATAGAGTACACTGGGCTCTGACGGGGTGTGTCCAGACCTCCGTAAGCTTCAAACGAACCAGGTTATACAACATGTGGTTCAACGTCTTCACTCAAAGTGTTTCCACACTGGAAGGCTGAGCCTGCTGTCATAGCCTCCTCCTGGCTGCACCCCACCACCTCCCTGATCTCTCTCTAGGACCTCCATGTGTTTTGTGTGTCCTTGTCGTCTCGACGAGATACACTGTGTAATGAAGGTAACGCTGCACACTTTTGGACACTCTCTATTCAAAGATATTGTGTCAACATCCTCCCTAATCATACTTGCCGACTTTGAAACCTTGAAGACAGAGAGGATTTCAAAACCAAAGCAGAGGGTTTGGGAAAAATGTGCGTTTCAGAGACTTTTGCTGCGTTCCAAATCGCATACTTTTTCTTTTTACTTGCTGGTATTTTTGGCATACTGCATCTGACATATTATGTATTGGGACATACTAAATCTTTTTCTGGCATACTAAAAAAGGCACAACGTTATGCATACTGCATGCAACACTACACAGCTGCAGTATGTACTGAAAGTAAAAAGAAAAAGTATGCGATTTGGAACGCACCTTTTGTTTCCTGCATTCTGGTGACTTTAAAAGAGTGAAAACAGTAAAATAGTAAGTACACTGCAACAACATTTTTATGTGAAACTTTTGATTTTACCTTTAACTCCCAGGAGAGAAAACTGAATAATTTGCCCCTCTGGTGTGAACTTGGCGAGGGAATCTCTGGCGTAAACTAATATTCATCAGTTTTTATTTATTTATGCTCCTGCTTGAGTATTTCTTTCTCTTAGTTCTCTCTATTTCTCTCTCCTTCTCTCACTCACTGAAGGTCCTTTCAGACACAACACGACAACGGCACCACTGCGCTCTGAAACACGTTATTTCCAACTGCCTGCGGCTTTTCACTGCATCAAGCAAAGCCCGACTTTGGACGCTGCACGCCGTGGCATGAGCTGCGGTTGTAAAGTAAAAAAAATGACGTCCTAATTCGCCCTTTTCTTAACCACTTTTCCTTGACCTTGAAAGGAAACGTCATGAAGTCAAGCAAAGATGTGAGGGAGAATTCATGAGGAGAAAAGACAACCGCAGAATCCAACTGCACTTCACTGGTCTGTTGACTTTTTCCTATTTATTCGTTATTTCTTTAAGCGTGTTATATTGTGTCAGTCATAATCAGATGTGATTTTATTGCTATCATTATATTTGGTCCATGCATCTTCTACAGTAGACCTGAAATACTCCAATAATATTCACACTGGAGCATTTTAGGGTTAAGGTGGTGTGGTTAGTATCCTTCACGTCCCAGTCAGGATGCTCCTGCATATTATACAACAGCATAAAGAGACACATTCTGAATCCCCACAGTGAATAAATAATACTAGTTTATTGGGTTTGGGGGTCCTCCCCCAAGAACATGTGAAGGTTTTTGACTTAAAACTGCAGTTACACATCATTTGGACTGTTATTATTATTACCAGTTAAATGATTATTTTATTATTCACACATATCACAGCCTTCGTCTGAACATTTAATTCTTCAGACAATGTTTGCCCTGAAAGAGCAGGTTCAGAAATCTGTTAAATAATGTTTAATTCATTATATTGTTCACAGTTATTACGAAGAGTTCACTCATTATTTTACAAAAAGGACGTGAACATTGTGTTGATAAATTACAACGCCCTTGTTCTCCCCCGTGCCGTGCGTCAGCTCGTCCAGATGCTCCCCACAAAGTTTTTATGTTCTTAAGGCTTATGAGGCGCAGCACCAAAAAATGCTGGCGCTGCGCCGTAATAAAATGAATTTCCCAGAGAACCTGAGACGGAGAGGTGCCTTGTGAGAAGTGCCGTTACGCCGAGGAGTAAAATATACATATATATTCAGCACTAAAGTCACACCACAACCAGAAATACAGAAGCAGCTCCACCTACGTTCTCACTGTTGTGGTCGGCCTCGCTGGGACAGCCAAACAGCTCTCGCCGCAGCAGGTTGCCGTCGTACTCCAGAAAGGTCAGATAGAGATTCCGAAAAAACTCCACGTGCTTGTTCTTCACTCGCAGCTTCTTGGGAGAATTCCAGTGGATCACCTGAGCAGAAGAACCGTTGGATATTGTCATGCTCAGATCATTTTATTGCAGTGTTCGGACCAGTAAACCAGCTGCCTTCCACCAGATCATAAAACACCCTGCTTCTGTCTTTTCCCAGGTCTCTACTGACATTAAACGTGCACGTGTCTCCAACAACAGTACATCACATGGTCTGGCTGTCAGTTTGCTCTCACCACGTGTAACGTGTCCTCGGGCAATTTGACAACATCAAGGATCATCCATCCATAGCTGTTCATATTTTGATATCAGCTCATTTGATTGATATTAAATGAACGATGGCACCGACAAAGCTATAAACAAACACCTACCGACATTCTCGGTGTTGGAGCTTTGAGGTGGAATAACGCCAGACTAACTGTGCCTGTCAGAGAGCCTGATCACAGATAACTTACTGTAGGTGGATTTCCTCGTTGGGAAAACTGCTGGGTTGCGTTCAAAAAGTAAAAAAAAAGACGACCTAACGTCTTTTCCTAACCACTTCTCCTTGACCTCGATGGAAAACGTCATGAGGTCGAGGAAAGATGAGAAGGAGAATTCAGAAGGACTCAGGAGAAGACAACCGCGGTGCTCAGAGAATCTGACTCCGCTCTTCACTAGGCTCCGTAATTATGATGCGACGGCGGCGGACGTTAGCAATGCGGGTCTGCCGTGGTGAAACTACAATGTTCTGAAGACGGACTACAAAAGGCGCTGCTTCACCGGCGGTGTGTGAAAGAGAGATACCACAGGTCCTCCTGCTGCTTTACATCAACACATAATAAAGATCATCTGACCTAACGAGGACAACCGGTGAAAACATCACCTCATTACCAATAAACAGGAATATATGATACATATTGAGTTAGATGTTGGAGTTATGGAGAAGGTGTAGGATCATATACTTCTTCCAACTTCTTTTGGTCCATGTCATATTTATTCATGTTGATTATTAGTTAACTGATTGTTTACTCTTCATTTTATTAGTTATTCTTGTTTTGTTGTTTTACTGAGGTATTTGTTACATGTTCCACATAAATCATTAATTAAAATAAAGTGAAACTAAATGGCCGTCACTGTCCACTCATATCAAACATGAATCCCAATTAGTGTATGAAAATAATATGCAAGATCAGCATATAGTTTGTTATTATGAACGGCCGAATGGTGCGTCGCTTTAAATGCTGCGGCCGCAAGGAATGTTATTCTCTCCTTTCCTTTGGTAAAGGATGCTCCAGTGTGTCCTCTGCTAAAGGAGATAATAGAGGAAGCATTGAAGCTCCTTTCCTTTGGTAAAGGATGCTCCAGTGTGTCCTCTGCTAAAGGAGATAATAAAGGAAGCATTGAAGCTCCTTTCCTCAGCATTTAGAGGATCCTAACAGCTCTCATCACGGCTGCTATACTGAGATACTGAGAGGGTCATTTCACTCCGTTAGGAACCTTCCTAAGAGAAAAAGGACTGTTTGACCGCAGCCCTGAAATTGGAAGAATGTGTTATCTGATGAACGGGCACAAAGACTACTCAACAATATGTTCTGTATGTCCACACATACTGTATGTTGTACACATACATGCCGTATCATCGACCACTAACGGCTCTGCACGTCTCCTGAAACCTAGAAAAGACATGACGCCTTCTCAACGTTAACAAACTCCATAAAGCTTTCACTCCGCCTGCAGTGGAACCAGACGGGTGTCACTTTGAGTCGGGGGTTTGCTCCAGACTCCTGAATAATGCAGGTGTGCGTGCGGGCGTAGTTGGGGACAGCGGGGTCTCACCTTGAGGTCTGACACGTCTTTGTAGCACTTCTCAGAGCGGGTGTGGTCGGACAGCTGGACGTTCCAGAAGCAGGGCAGCTGGTGAACCAGGAACGGGTTCTGTTTGATCACAGCGTTGAAGATGTCCTGCACACACACACACACACACACACACAGAGCCTTATGCTGTGCCTTATGTTTCATCATCTACAGCAGTGGTTCTCAAACTATGGTACACGTACCACTGGTGGTACGCGGAGGAATCTCTGACTATCGACTCCTCTTATCGATGCTTTCCCACAGTTACGCTGCACAACGACGCAAACGCACGCTGGATCATGTTTCAGTTTGTTTGCGACCGGAGACACGGTGAAGGGAAAAAGAAAGTGCTCAACAGCGTGGCGCTACTAAACCTGAGGGGGTGCACTCTATTTTTCCTGATCCTGTGTTGAAATGAGCAGGAGGAGAGTTAGTAACGTTCACAGTCCTGACTGGATAAATAACGGAGATGCGGAGATACGGAGATGCGGAGATACGTTACCGGAGGTGCCATTGAGTTATTATTATGAGGTTTGTTAATGGAAACATTACTACTCTAATCAGTGATTTTCAGTACTTTGGTTACATCTGAGAGACTTTTTTTTTGTGGGTTCAGAAGACAAAAGACTCACAGTGACAGATTCCAGCTTCCTAATAGCAGACATAAAGCTCTACAGCCACATAATGAATACTGCGATAAAGACGGCTGACAGTCCACTGGAGGAGCTCTTACAGCGGAAGGCAGATGGAACCCTCAAAACGATTTCCAAAGCCCCGTTCACTTTCCAAACTGCATACCTTGCGGGACTTTACTTAATGAAGGTTTAATTAAAATCTCATAAACGCAGCTCTCATCTCTAGATGAGCTCTGAATAGCTGGGAGATAACGGAGAGGCCCTTCGCCGAGGTCTCCGTGTCTGCCCTGATGTTATGACCTTCAGGATACACGTGCACTCAAGAGCGAAAAATAAAGTGTACTTAAAACCAAACCTTGATGAATTAGATTTGAGTGTACATCTGTGAACTTCTACTTCATTGTAATGATGATGATGGCTTGGCATTTTGATCTTGTTGTTTGAGTTGCTGTTAGTAAATTGACCAAGCAGTGTTTTTAATGTGTAACTTTATATACTTATGATGATGTGACCTGATCATTTATGGTACGATTATTATTGTTTTCCTTCAATAGTGATGAATGTTTGATGTTCTTTGTTTTTTTCTTGGTGCAATGGATATGTGATGATGTCACTTCCTCCACCAATAGGGATGGCAGACACTTCAATCAATCATCCAATCACATTGATTTGGTGTTTAAAAGAACACACACCTCCGTTTTATCCTCTCAATGTCCTGATCTTTTATTTGAAAAAGTGCACGTTGGAGGGGATCTACTCACAGCACCACAAACTATTTTGAGAATGTGCATGTTTTCCTCCTCTTGACAGTTTATATTACCAGCAGAGTCTAACACGTCTGGTCAAACAGGCTCCCGCAACCAGTGCAGGTGGTTTTGTGATTCGCGCATGAGAAATGGCCAATTTGTTTAGTGTGCATGTCTGGTGTGAGGATGTGTGTGTGTGTGTGTGTGCGCTTGTGTGTTACCTGGTCTGCCAGGGAGGTGGACAGCATGCTCATTAGTTCTCTCTCTGCAGTCAGCCTCCACATCTGCTCCCATCTCAGCTTCCGCAGACGATCCAGGAGAAGCAAAATCACGCCTGGAAAGCACACACACACACACACACACACACACACGTACACACACGCACACACACACGCACACACACACGCACACACGCACACACACACACACACACACACACACACACACACACACACGCGAGCAGACAGAGATACGGTAGCTTAAGAAACAGAGCGATTAGTATCTAGCTGCCTGGTAAAGGTGATAAAGTCCCGTCACGAGGCTCTGAATCACGCCCTTGTGTTTTCTGAGATAAAGCTGCAGACTTAAGGCTTAAAGACCGGCCGATGTTGGAGAAAACATTTTAAAATCCTCCTGGAAACACAAATAATCTTAGAAACTGCTGCATCTTTTCTCTGCTAACTTTCTCCCACAACAAAAAGAACAAAAAAAAATCAGAAACAAAAACTTCTTCTTCTTCCCGATACCTCGGCTAATAAAAGAAATCTTCCGGGCTGCTATGAATAAAAATCAAGCAGCCAGTTTTCAGAGGGAGAGACATGGTGAATTGTTTTTTTTTTTGCGAATCGGAACAAACGAACCATCTTTCACACCCCGCTGTGCTCCATCTGTTGCCACGGCCACCGCCACAAAGCCGACCAGCCGCGGCTGAACTGGAGGCTTTCTGTCAAATCGCTGTTCCGTGTAAATGCAACACATGCCTTTCTGTTTCTGAGATCTGCCGTTCAGTCACACCGACAGGACGTTTAAGTCCAGCAGAACTCTGAACCTTTACGAGACAGACGTGTTCAGGTGACTGAGGGGTGTGAAATCCACAGAGATGCTGCAGCAGGTGGTGCTGTTTGTCTCGGGCTGCAGTCAATAGAAGGATTATCCTCAGAGAGAGCTGAAGGAAAAGACCTGCTGGATTTGATGGAGGAAATATATATATATATATATATATATAATATATATATAGCCAATCAGTGTTTTACCATATAACTTTTAACAACCCGGTGAATGCCTGCATATCTCATCAATGCCTGTGCACGTGCAGTACATTCATGCAAGGAGAGAAACTTGCTGCTTTACTTTCACTGGTAAATGTAAAATGACCTTGGATGGTTTAAATAACAACACCAAGTTATAAACAGAGAGAGAGAGAGAGAGAGAGAGAGAGAGAGAGCTCAATCCTAATAAAACATGTAACTGATTCAGTTCAATACTACATACTTTACTATATACAATATGGTCACAGCCGGAGTGGGAAACACGGATACAACTGTCTATCAACAGCCGTGTTTCCAGTCACATCTTTTTATCACGTTAGAAAAGCCGCATGGAAACGTCAACGGTTTTATGCTCGAAAAAGAGTTGAAGTGCTAAACGGGATACGGAAACACCTTTGCCGAATAAATTCTGCAAACTCATTTGACTGATATGACCGGATATTTCCGTAGCGCCCGAATTCTTGTCTTCGTCTTCTGGACAGCATGAAACATGGCCGTGCTAGCTAAAGCTGGACGTACACTGTGCGGTTTTAGAAATGTTGTTGTGTACTTCCTGCTCCTACTGTACGAGTAGATCGTTTGTGATGTAAAGCCAAAGCTCACGGTTTATGTGATCACGCTGTACGGGTCCGATCGTCAGCCACGACCTGAGTGATCAGGTGTAAAATAGAAAAAATAAGGCACGTCCGGTCGGCTCCTGAGGACCGGATGTTCTGGCTGTTGACAGCTGTCAATAAAGATTGGTTTGAAAGCTCCGAGGCAGGTAAAGTGTGTTTGTTAGCAGAGGTCTGTACGGGTCACAATGCTAACAAGACAGAAACGAGCTGCCTTCATCATCTGTAACATCACATCTGCTGAAAGGTCTATAAAAACAGCCGGCGTTATGTTATATGGACTAGAGGTGGCGAGGAAGTCGTGGACAGTATGGAAGTCCATTTTGCAGAGAGCATTGGAGGTAAGATCTATTGTACTTTGTTATCTTGATAGCTCCGCTCTGATCACAGTAAGAAAAGCAGAAAATAGGCGCTGACGTCGGGGAAGCGGCTCGCGGCTCGCGGCTCTGCTTCAACTGTGTGAGAGTCTGTGGACGGACGACCAACAGTTTGGACAGATCAGAAATTCATCCGACGGCTGATCGGGAGGAGTTAATCGGTTCTCGGTCTCCCCTCCGTACGACGCCCGACGAACCGGAAATTCAATCCGACTCTAAAATGAGTCATGCGGCTCAAAGCTTGGGCCAGAAACGGGCTAAAATCATACAGTGTACTGTACTGTATACCCGGCTTTACTAACCAACACCTTGGTTGTATAGACGTCGTAGACAGTCGACCTGGTAGACAGTCGTGCCGGGAGCCCCGTCCCATCCGCATACAAAGATAGATGTACTTCATTGATCCCAGATTCAACTATTGAAAGACAGCAAAGCAAGCACTAAGTCCATGTCCCGGCGATCCTACCACACCGAGCGACCGTCTCCGACCCGCCGAGTTGAAAACACATTTTAACATAACGCGGCGTCCTCCTGTACTCACCGGTGTTGAAGCCTCTGCCCAGAGCCGGCCAGGGTCGGTGGTTCTTCCACAGGTTCCCCAGGTACCAGTCACTCTGGTTCTCCACCAGACCGAGAACCTGCTGACCTGAACACAGACCAACACCACATCATTACTGCTGTTTCACATTCTCTACAGCACATACTGCTCATTTGCTCTGCCGCTGCTGCTGTCACTTATTTAACTAGAATTCAGCGGAGAGTGTATTTTAATTATCCACTTTCGTGTATTTATTATTTTGGACTTATGTTTTGTGTCCTGGGGGGTTTTGGCTGAAGTAATGTGGTGATTTTTAGAAAACTACTTTTTCTTTCACTGTTGCATATCTTGAATATGTGGTGTTCCAGGAATCCCAGGAGTTATTTTATCATGAAACATTTTTAATTGACTTCTTCTGGTGTACACAGCCTGGCCGGTCTGCTCTCACATCAGCTGCTGATTTTCTCCTTGTTTTTTTTCCCACTCTAACACCCAGAAACGGCTGCGGACTTGTTGCTTAACATCGAATGTGAGCATTTGGAGAACTATGTTATGGTCTAAGAGTCATGCCTGCGTTGAGAGAAAGAAAAGAGAACAGAATGTGACTGGATCGCGTAGCGTCGTAGCGTGGGGGCGTCGTAGCGTGGGGGCGTGGCCAGAACATACAAATAAAGGAACAAATGATTTGTTTCGTTAAAGGCAGAGGTCAGAGGTCAGAGGTCAGCAACCTGCGTCTCTTCAGCTCCTCTCCAGTGGCTCCCCGGGGATTATTACAAATGGAAATGAATAACTGTTTTCATTTTTATTTATCATTGTTGTAGGTCTATGGTACGACGGTACGACGGAGTATTAGGGCCACAGTGAGGAAAAAAAAAAAAGAGATTAATACAATAAATTCAGAATATTACGAGAAAAAAAGTCGGAATATTATAAAGAAGTAATTTTACGTGTTATTTTCCTTTTTCTCGTAAAGTTACGACTTTTATTCTCGTAATATTACGACTTTTTTCTCATAAAGTTATGACTTTATTCTCGTAATATTACGAGTTACTACTAGAGCTACTCATACATATAGCGACTCATATATTGGCTGATATTAGCTCATCACAGATATGTCATATCAGTATATATGTCACCCGATAAATAAAAACAAACTGCAGTGCAGAAATGTCAAAGAAATGCTAGTCTAATATAGAAACAGAATATGAATGAAATAGTTTGTCCACCAGTTAAAAGTCACACTAATGCCATATATTGATCACTATTCTATAACAAAAAACATTTAAGGGAACAAAAATGTTTAGCTATGTGTTTAAAGAAACTCATTTCAGCCGACATTTCACCTGAGTTTAGTAATCTCAAATATTGCTTTTCAGTCTCATTAAGTATTGTCTCCGCTCCGATATAAACCGAATCAAGGCCCGGTTCTTCCGCTGTTGGGGTAAATAAAGGTCCCTATTTGAGAATGTATGGTAATCACACTTTAGGATAGCAGCTTTAAAAACTAATTATAAGCTCATTAAAAAACAGTATTTGTTGCCGTTGGTTTTTCTCTTGAGATAAGGAGATAATTGAGTCATGATCTGCAGCTTGGCTTCCCTACACTTTGGACTGCGTGCAGACAGAAATAGAGGTTTGGAGGGGGATCAGTGGCCGACACTTCAGGGTCAGCTGGTTCAACACCGAGCCGGCGGCAACATAATCCGTTCATAAAGTGGGCTTTACGTCTGAGTCGACGACAAACCGGGAGAGAACTGAAACTGCACGCCGCTGCCGTGAGAGACGCTCAACAATACCATGAATTTTACGTTTTTGAGCCACGAGACAAAAGGTATAAGAAGAGGACAGGAGAGGAGGCAGAATGGAATGAAGAGGAGAGATCCAGGAGATGAAGGGGTGTAACGCCAGCTTCAGGGCGAGAGATTACGGAAGGCACGCTGGGCAGAGATAAAGGTCGAGGAGATAGGCATTAAGGAGGAGATAGGAGCCCGGAGTGCAGCGGTGGCAGCTTTAATGAAGGCTGTAAGGAAGATTAATGAGAGCTTATTGGAGCAGGCAGCCCCCTTTAGAAAGGCTGCAAAACAAAGAACAAAGATCTGCCATCAAGGTGACGACTGAGCGCCACAATTAGAGCTCAGAAACAAAACCACGCTCCTTTTACTGGGACAAAACTTCACGGGTGATTCTACTACTAAAACAAGTGTCTGTTAGCGTAATGTGATTGTCAGCAGAGGTGGGAAGAACGTTTCTACTGCAAATCCCTTCTGTTTCTACTCCACACCTTCATCAAGGTTAAACCAGTTTGATTGCAATCAAGCAATAAACCTCTGTGATTAATTACAGTTAATGACAATTTAATCATGTTGGAATTGAAAAGAAAAAAAACTGTATTCAAACACTATGCAGAATCACAGGCTTTTTTTTTTTCTTTTTTACATTTCTCTCATCTCATCCTCATCTTCACCCCCTTATCCGGGTCGGGTCGCGGGGGCAACAGCTCCAGCAGGGGGGAACCCAAACCTCCCTTTCCCGGGCCACATTAACCAGCTCTGACTTTATTCTCGTAATATTACGACTTTATTCTCGTAAAGTTATGATTTTATTCTGTAAATCTCAGATGTTGTTTCCCTCAATGTGGCCCTAATCCTCCGTAGTCCATTGTCTCTTTGGCCCTCACTGCATTAGACTGATACACCATATACTTAGACTATAAACTGTGTTACCTTCATCACAATGATCACATGTTTTGCGGCTTCAGACAGATTTCTTTTTTGTTTTTGTCTAAAATGTCTCTTTAGATAGTAAAGGTTGCTGAGCCCTGGTCTAGAACAACTTGACACACAGTGTTGAGCTGCAGCTCAAATGAATCTTCAGGTTCTCAGCTTTCAGATGATGTCCACCACCTCTATGTGACGTCTACTGGTGACTGTTTATGTCCCTCTGAACATCCCCTGTCCCTCTAAGAGAGTTCAGACTGACAAGGTTAAGCTCACCAGGCCTACCTCTCTTTAAAACAATCTAAAACATCCACGGTGATAAAAACAGCTGAGGAGCAGCCGGCCGTGAACCCTCAACCATCGGTTTCCGAGTCAGAGAGCCATGACAGGCAAGAAAAAGGGAACACAATCAATACAGCTCGACTCCGTTTCAACAAAAAGAAGAAAAAGAACGAGCGGCTCTGGTTTGGAATATGTTAAAGAAAAGAGCCCATCAAAACAAGGTGATTCTTCACACTGTCCTCTATATCCAACCCAGAGCTGTCAGCCACTGCAGCAGCTTTTAGCATCTTCACATTACGCTGCTCAGCTGCTATTGATCTGGTGATTTAGCGACCGGCTATCTGGCCTGTGAGCTCCTGAAGGAATAAAGCCAATACCTGCTATTCAGCTATTACAGAGTTGGACACAACACTACGTAATGTATGCATGTCCCACTAAGCAAAGTCCTCACGCAGCAAACCATCCAAAATCTATTCTCCAGCACGCGGGCGGCTGAGGAGACGAGGCGAGGGAGCAGTTCTTAAATTAGCTGTGGAGAGGTACACGGAGATCAGTGGGAGTTTTTTTCCTGCTGAGTCAGCGGTGCTGATACAAGTAAAGATGAATGCCAAGGTCAGCAGGCCCAACACACTCTCTTCATCCTCCTACTGCACCCTCACACAGAGCTTTGATTAACAACCTTACCAGGAGACACATCCAACCAATGAACAAGTGAGAGATCTGTTCCACTTTTGCTCTTCTAAGTCACTGACACGGTCTGGACAAGGGCTGGAACTGGGATGAACAAATCCAATTACAAACCAAACGAGTCCTTTAAATGGAGCTGCAACGATTAACTATACGCTGATCGACTATTTGATTTGCCAACTATTTTGATAATCAGTTAATCGTTAAAGTATTTTTTTCATGTAGAAAATGCTGCTCTCCGCCTCTCGAATATGGGAATGTCCTGCTTTTCTCGGTTTTATATCATATTGAAATGACTGCCTTAGGGTTTTTGGACCGACAAAACGAGACATTTAAAGACACCACCTTGGACTTTGAGAAACTGGGATGGACGTTGGGATGTTTTTATCTGCCACTTTTGAAATCTCTGCGTTAAATGAAGGAATAACATTTTAGAGGCTGCAGGATGCTGGATGGGTTACAGTGCCAGGCTGCAGGATGCTTGGTGGGTTACAGTCCCAGGCTGCAGGATGCTGGATGGGTTACAGTCCCAGGCTGCAGGATGCTGGATGGGTTACAGTCCCAGGCTGCAGGATGCTTGGTGGGTTACAGTCCCAGGCTGCAGGATGCTTGGTGGGTTACAGTCCCAGGCTGCAGGATGCTTGGTGGGTTACAGTCCCGGTGTCAGTGTATGGCTCTCGTTCCAGCTCACCAGTTTTGTGGAAAGACTTCATCACACCAGCGATGGGCAATTATTGCTTATGTCAATCAAAATGATATGAAGCCAAGTCCCTGTTCACTGATAAGGTTCTGCTTCCCCTTTTTGCCCGCTTGTAACTCTCTCTGCCTCCACTCCTGTTGTCTCTCACACCAACACTGACTATTGGGGTACATAACAAAGATAAAACAATGACTGCTGGTAAAATGGGTTTCTTTGACGCGGTTGTCAACGTGTCCTCAGCTCTTAAAGGCTGATAGTTAACTGTGTGATCACACCAGAAGAACAGAAACGGCTGACAGCCTTTCATTTAGGTGGGACTTGGTTATGAAAAGCAGCAGCAGAACTGAACTGTCACTGCCCAGAGAGACAAATTCAATTATCCACAACATGCTGATGCAGCTACCGATTTCAGATAAGAGTTTGACATTCTTCCTCTCTATACATGATCAGATGCACGATCAGTCAGCACCAGTTTGAGCTGCTGTTTTCCTATGAAGAGAGCTGAACCTTGTGGGGGTGCTACCTTGAGCGTAGCGCAGATTTGATGACCTGAAAACAACCAGAGATGCATTAAAAGCTGCTTTGTTTACTTTAAGCTGCTTTCACACCGCCGCGTGACAACCGCCCTAACAACCGCCCTAACAACCACCCTAACAACCGCCCTAACAACCGCCTACCTGCAAGAGCGTTCCCCCCCAAAAAAGCAAAGTGTTTTTATAAAGCAGCTGTTGCCGCTACGGTCCAAGGCTGCGATGACAGGCAGTCTTCGATGAACGTCATAAGGGCTTTCTCCAGCTTGGCACCATGTCAGTAATCAAAGAATTTGGTGGAAGTGTTATCCAGACTTCTCTTCTGGTTGTCCTCAGTAGCTAGCAGCGTGTTGTACAACTCCGGGTACACCGGCATCATCAACTCCTCCATCGCTCTACTTTCCTTCTTCCGCCTCTTTCTATTTACGCAATGCCCGCCCCTTTTCATTTGACTGGCCGGTTACTGCCAGAAGTCCAGCTCGGTGAACTCTACACAGCAGAGCAAAATCTGTGCACATTCACATGGGAATCGCTTCGCTCCCCCTCATTGGCCCTAACGTGGCCCTAATACTCCGTCGTACCGTCGAACCATAGACCTACAACTATGATAAATAAAAATGAAAATGTAAACAACAAACAGTTATTCATTTCCATTTTTATGGAAATGAATAACTTTGGTCAAGCCCCACAACTTTGTATCCTTCACTTCCCATAATGCAACCAAGGGCATCTTTTAGTAAACACTGACATCTTCCAATCAGCTCCTCATCGTGGTTATTTCATTAGCATTAACATGAGCTCCTCCAGCTCCAAAGACGACATTATACAACTGCCAAGTCAACTGATCTGAAATTAAAACAGGAGGAGTTCCCCTTTAATAATCGTCTACACATGAAGCCTTAAACCCTGACTGCATGAGCTCCAGGAGGACGTGACTGTATTTAAAGTAGTTTAAACTACCGTACCCGTCTGTTGCTGCCTGCTCTAGTATCTTTAGGACCTCATCGGCATCACCCACCACTGCATTATTGACTCTGTCTCACAGAGCAGCAAAAGCACATGTAAATGTGCTCTTTAACGCCTCACTTCCACCGGCCTGTAAATCCACTGAGCGTCTTTAAGTGCTTCATGTTTGCATGTTGCTTTGGGTGATGCTGTGGTGTTGAGTGGAGGCTGAAAGTAGGTCACCCCTCAGCAAATTCACAAAGACAGCAGGTGTAGTAGCATTCCTGGCCCCGTGGTTTATATAACACCGATGAACAGAATGTGGTGGATGAGAGGAAATGTGTGTCGGATATGTGTACACTGGTTTTAGTGCAGCTTCTCTACATCTAAACTCTATGGAGTGTTCCTGGGAAAGAAAACTACCCTCATTTAACACAAGCGTGCATGCATTGAAAGCACTCCCATGTGCATGTTGGTTAAATGTATGAATTAGTGTGTCAGAGTAGAGAGAGAGAGAGAGAGAGAGAGAGAGAGAGAGAGAGAGAGAGAGAGAGAGAGAGGGAGAGAGAGAGAGATGCAGTGTATGAATGATAAATCGTATTCATGAGTCTTGTTTGGTTCAAACATTCGCTTCCTCCTGATATAAAGGCGTCTCTGCACACGGCCCTCTCAGACACTACTAGAAGCTATTTAGCAACATGAGAGAGCTTTTTAATTTATTTTTTGTTTCTTTCAAAAGTCAAAGTGCATCTGATTGTGAGAGAGTGTTTTTTGTTTTGCTGTGTGCATCACCTTCTTATTCCCTCTTGCAGCAGGCAAGCAACTTTCAATCTCACAGCCTGAACCTGTGGATGAGGTTTGCTCAGATGTCTGTTGACCTCAGTTTGGGACTTTGGCCGATGGGGGAAGTTGAAGAGAAGTGTTTGCCCCTCATTCATAACACAGCTGAGGTGAACCTTGTATAAGGCACTTCCACTTACGCCCCCAGCTTGGAGAAACAGACAGGAGCACCGACACCAGAGCAAAGTAATACCGTACTGTGGACGGGGACGGCAGAAAAACGTATTTTAGCCACCTAAAAGAAAGACACACATAAAAAAACAAACAATATCCGTTTAAGTGAACCCTTTCCTTCTCCTTTATAATATCCCGACTTTTATTCTCGTAATGTTACGACTTTTTTCTCGTAAAGTTATGACTTTATTCTGGAAATCTCTGATTTTTTTCCCTCAATGTGGCCCTGACACTCTGTCATACATTTGCACTTTGGCCCTGACTTGCCTAAAATGGCTCTTTTGATAGTAGAGGTCTCTGACCCCTGAGCTAGGAGAAGCTAATAAATAATACATAAATAAATGTTTCTGTTAAATGGAGTCCAGAGAAAGTCGTACCCGACACCATTCTTAAGTCAGCGTAGCATTTTAAAGACTTTGCAATGTCTTCTACAGCTCACAGTGTAAGGTGGGGGGGTTATTGAATTTGCATTATAATGCAAGTGAACACATGTAAAGGACTAATACACGACCCCCGAGAGATGTTTAAGAATGAATGAGTTCAAATGCACAACACTGTTCGATCTCCTCCCCACATCCACATCACACCTGACCTCCACCTGCCTGCCCTCTCCTCCTCGGTACACACCCTCGCAGGCCTCAAATTTGCCAAAGTGGCGAGGGTCATGGATTGTACCCCCTGGAGGACACGGTAAATGGGAGTGAGGCTAAAATGAAATATGAGGTCTTGAGTGGAGCATTAATTTCCCCGGGGCTCCACACCTAACCTCAGGGTATCTGCTGATTAGAGTTGGGGGTGTTAATTCTAATAAATTCCAGGCAGGCACCAGTGATTTCTGACAATGGATGGATAAATGGTGGACGTCACCATCTCTGAGTGGCCCCGGAGCCCATCAGCAAGAACATACAATCAGCGGCGTGGGAGGAAAAGTGGCTACAACATTTCACCTTCCTAAGGCAGCCGTCAGAGTCATGCGGAGAACATAGGAGAGCCGAGAGAAGAAAAGGCCTGCAGGCACCCGGGGAAAATAATCCTTAAAATAGACAGCAATTAATTGACAATGTGACCTAGCCGGCTGTGAAATACGGGGTCCATTCTGCCAACGATTCCACTGGATTGGACTAACATACCCTGCATGCAGAGCTCTGTAGGACCACATTTAACATCCACGGAATAATGGCAACCAGTACACGCATGTCAGGATGATCAACATCCAAAACAATCATACGGAGACTTAGAAAACATTTAAAATGGCTCGACTGCCGAGTGATAAAGTACCCGGATCATCTGGTGATCTTCAGCATCCAATGGGCTGATAGAGCAGGAGCAGTAGTGTAAGGGTGTAACGATTCATCTACCACATCGATGTATTGATATATATTCCTACGATCCAACTCCATCGATAGGTACTCGGCAAGTCGTCCTTCACTGGAGACGTGTATCGATATAAAATCGATTGTATTGCTACTAAGGATTTGCACCTTGTATTTAAGGACGACAAACGTTTCTATGAAAGTGTATTTTAGCACTTGTATCAGTAAAGAAATGTTAAACGTTACTCCGGTTCACTCTCCAGACGTGAGCCAGCTCGCCAGCTCCGCCCTCTGCAGCGCGAACATGCATCCATGGCGTGCATGCAGACGAACGGCGCACCGGACTCCTCGCTCTCTTATGGTGTCCACCGGGGCGTTTCATATCGCGAGGGAACGCGCCGCTTCCCAGCATCGGACGCTTGATGGGTTGCCACTAGACACAACACACTCGGCACCTGATTGGACGAACTCTTTCCCTCCGTGGGCTGCTGCTCCCAGCTTTCAAACCGGAACCAACATGGAGGCTCGTTTGGAAACTTCTCTTATTTAATAATAGTCAAAAGCCGGCATCAAAGCCCGGCGCTCTTCCTGAGGGGCTTGGTTTGAACAGTGGCGACGAGCGACGCTAAGCAAAAAATAAATGTCCCTTCCGCTCTAAACAGAAGTGAGAACACAACATGACACAATGTGGAAGCGCCCTCCTTCAGGCCAACTATAAGGTGAGTAACACGCCTGCAATAATGTTACCGCCAGCAAAAATACCTCCGCTATAATCCGGTGTTCATTTGCTGTAAATGCAAACTCAACACTTCCTCCATGTTTGCCTGTTGTCTTGATAAAGTCAATATCAGGCACATTTCCACAGCACTAATCTCATCAGTGCAACACCAGTCACCACTTTTATTCTCTTTGTAACACAGACTCTGTTTAAATTCACCGATTATTTCCAGTGGCCTGTATTGTTCTGTTTTTATTGCTCTTAAGCTACCGTCGATGAAACTGTCACATTAAAGGTCTTCTCAAACAGCATAATCCATCTTCTTCACAGCAGGCTTTTAATTTGAAATGTCTGCAGCACGGGTTGAGTTTCACTGACGGGCAACTAAACTACGCTCGAAACATGGCACATGTAATAGAATACATCAGTGAACGAGAAGTGGTGAGTGACTCACTCATGTACACAGAATTAGTGCTGAGTAAATGTACATTTTACTGAATTAACCACATTATGATATACACAAGAACAATATATTGTAATGCCATGTATGGAAGAAGATAGGTCACAGCAACAGAGTTATTAATCTTATTGAAAGCGTTAATAAAGCGTACGTCACGCTGGATAATTTTAGCAACAATTCTAGTCTGTTTAAAAGCTACAAGAGTGAATATAATCAAAACATGAAAGCTTGAGAGTGTGATGATGGAGACAAAGGATGAAGAGAAGGTGAGGAAGTAATGTTGTTACACGGAAGAGAGAAGAAAGAAGTGAGGAGGAGCGAGAGACGCTCCCAGCAGGAGGCTGCAGCACTATTACCTGAGCAGGAACGATCAAGACAAGCTGCTGACTGCAGGACTGGAGAAGACTTCAATATTTGACTGACAGAGAACCTCAGAAACACACAACACATCCGGCTAACTCAACTGCCGCTGTTAATAGCTGTTAGCATCACAATGCTATAAATTCACCCTCATTTACAGGCAGCTGACGGCAGCAGTAGAGAGACCAGAGTCGACAGAAGCGCGACGGAAATGTTTAGCTTAAGAGTACTTTCATGAAGCCAAACGTTTGTGATCATGTGGGAGTAAATGGTGGCAGAATCTGCTGCCGATCCAATCCATTAGACGGGGGCGTTCATATGGTTTCTTCTGGTGAACACGGTGAACCATCATCTCTCAGTGCTAAACCGTTGTTTAAATACCAGTATTCAAGGAGTATAAACTCCTTGACGACCCGTTATCAATACACAATGAACATGTTATCATCCCTCATGTTATATGAGCTTGATAAAGATAAATATTAAGAGCTGTGCTGGCTAAATCATGGCTCTGTATCAGGTCTCCTAACCATCTTTATAGGTCATTTAAAGAAGTAACACTCATTGAATGTGTCTTGCTGAACTGTTGTAATGCTTAACAGATAATGTGGCTAGACAGTTCAGCCAGGCCGGACAGCAAAGGGAGTGGGTGGCAGAGGTGCTGCATTGGAGTCAACTGCTAATTAAGATTGATCCAAACCCCTGCTGGCTGCGCTGCACTATTGGACAGCACTACCCATAAATCTTTGAGGTGACTCACCACCACCTCCTTTCCCTCCTCCTGCCTACGTGCCTTCCTCAATCTTTACGCTCTCCTCTCTTCCCTACCTCCCGGGGATACTCACAGGACTTTGTGTCCTATCGCCTCCACACTTCCTGCCCGTCCTCTCTCATACTATCAAGTGCTCGTCTGATTGTCCAACAGCGTCTGATATCCCTTCTCCAATGGCAGAATCGGGTGGGGCTGGGTCGGGCTATGCTCGATCACAACTAGTTTGTCAGACGTGTTGGAAGGCAAAATATGTTAGCTGTTTCTATCGGCCACACTGGGAGGCAGAGAGGAAAGCCAGCTGTCATAGAGAGGGGAGACACGTCATATCATTTAAATATGTAATATACATAACGGCGCGCATTTTCAGGCAGTCTCCGCCAGAAAGCATTTATAGCGTTGCACTCTGTCGTTGACAAGACATTAAGATTTTTCACAGATTAACGCTATCGGTTAAAACGGTTAAAATAATATTAAAAATGAATTAAAAAGCTGAGCAAAACTCAGAGGAGCGGCTCGTCTCTTTAAGGAGGAAAGCCGATCCACCTTAACAGCCCACCTTAAGAGAGGCGGAGCCGGAGTTGCAAGATACAGGAAGTCGGCTCGGGTCTTGAGGAGTTGTAGCATTTATTCACTAACAAATAAACTGAACACAAACTGCTGCCGCTACGTTCCCGGCTATAACGGCACGACAACCTACAACACACTCACCGTCTCCACACACACACACAGTCTGTCGGACACTCGCTAACGTTACGACAATGGCGAGGGGGTCTAAGAGTATTGACTTCATATTGGGGCCAGCCTCAAGTGGCCATTCGAGGAACTGCAGTTTTAGGCACTTCCGTGTTCACTTCATTTTTCAACCCCGGAGTTTGCCACTTGGGTAAAACTCAAGTTTTATGGGAAACAGTAAAACCTGTAATTTACCTAAATTAAATTGCTAATTGCTGAAAACACTGATTAGCGCACACAATGAATGCACATACAGTTCATATGTAGTTTGAAAACAGGAGCTGTATTACCTTTGAACTTGTGGAAGACAGCCCAGAGTTCAGCGATGTCGGTGGCAAACGTGATGTCAGTGTCCAGGACGATGACTCTCTGCAGGTCGGACGGCAGCGTCTTAGTCAGCACCAGCTTCATCAGGCCATAGATCCCCGAGTAATGTTTGTTGGGGATCCATGACACCTCAGACTGAAACAGCACACCAAAGCAGGGTTGGGATCATTCGCTGTTCAACTGAGTGAGGTTTAAAAACGTGTAGTTGAAGCTGGGAGCTGGAGAGGAGAAGATGAGTCGGGTTCTTTACCTTCAGCTCGTCTGCATCGTAGAAGTCGACCCTGACGGCAGGGACCATCCAGGTATGGAACAGAGAGGACAGGATCTGCTGAGCAATGGAGTCTGTGATGAAATGGAAATGTAGTGGGTTCCGCCTGTGGACACACACACACACACACACAAACATGAATAAGCTCTGCTCTGTGCTCGTTCACAGCAGCATCCTGAGTTCTTTACCAGCTACAACTACACTAAACGGGCCACTGTCTATTCCTAATATTGGGAACATCATGTGAAGTAGGGCGGAACGATGTCTGGATTAACTGGAAACATCGACCTGCCCGGGGACTGTAGATACAAATTCTGCCTTTTGGCTGAATCTGGCATGTTTACACCATATTGATGTAAAGTGGTGGGTGTGATCGCTGTTAAATAAATGAATAAAGACACTCTTTACTAAAGTAACTAAGAAATTACCATGCAATTGTCAAAATCAGGCTTCATCCATCCAACCTGTTGTCATTTTGCTTCACTAAATGTTACTGAACATGCACAAATATCTAGGTTTCAACAGATGCTCTATTAAATAACGAGCTAATCAGAAATATTTACATTTTATATCAGAATTTATTTATTTATTGAGATTTAAAAACAATGTTAAAACTCTGAACTTGAGCAACCCCAATATATGAAGATATATATATTTATTTCTATATTTATTTATATAATATACATATATATATATTTATATATTTATTTATATAATATACATTTATATATATTTATATATTTATTTATATAATATACATTTATATATATTTATATATTTATTTATATAATATATATATATATATATATATATTTTATATATTTATTTTATTTTTTCACCTTAGATTGGACGGTATGGAGGTGGACAGAAAATAAGGGAAGAGAGAGAGAAATGGGTATGATGTGCAACACAGGTCCTTGAACATTGCAGTATGTCACTTAAAGGATATGTCTAGTGATATTCTGTATTTTCTTATTAACAACAAATCCCATGTGCTGAGCCAGCCAACAGTTAATGTGTTCATCTGTGCCGTAGAGCTCCATTTTTGTCCAAAGACTACACACGCTGTAGTTTATAGTTGTGCTTTTAGTTTAGTTTACCGGGCATTTAGTTGCTTGGTGTTGGAACTGTGTTTTGGTTGCTATGATTAGAAACTGTGTCCAATGAATGGGGATTCACTTTGACGGCTTTATTGTTCGGGAAGTCTCGTACATGTTATTGATTGAAAAAAAAGAGTAAACCTTAACTAGTTGACATATTATCTGAACCATTCCTTTTAATCGCTGCAAAGCATTTCTGACGTCTGTTTCCTTCTTTAGTCTGAAGATGAAATATTTGGGTGTCCTTTGTTGTTGTCACATCCCACTGCACAGCATACACTAGAAGGCTTGGGCAAGTTAGAGAGTGGGCTTGAACCTGGAACCCGATACGGCGGCGACCAAAACACCAAACGAACGTGTGACGTCGGCTGCGAGACATCTACAGCTGCTTGTGCTCAGATAATATTTAACAATTCAAGACCCCAAGCTTCTTTCGGGGTCTTGGAGAAGAACATTTACATCTCTCAAAGTATGTTTTTTTTAAATTGGTGGAGTGCCGTTTTAATATACCGAGTACGATGGCCACATACATATTCCAGTCTTTCAAGAAGCAACAAAACCCTCTACATCTACACTTCCATCTGCTCATGAAGACCCTGCCGTATGATTGAAAGCTCCAGAACAAGCGAGTAATTGGAGCTTGAGATTGTGTAGTCTGGGAATGAGTGTCTGCAGGCAGGCCTGGAGCTGGTAAAGCAGACACAGCACAGTGAAGGAGGTGATTCATCATACATGACGCCCCGAAGCTTCATCCAGAGAAGCGTGCACGCTCTGTATCTCACAGCTCGCACACTCAGAAGAGGGGGCTTGTGCAAAATAGGTATTCAGGACCTCCAAATCAGGTCAAGAGGTAGTGACACTGAGCTGAGGATGTGAGCACCCTCGGGTGTCTTGTGCTGAATGACTTTGGGAATGAATGTGTCAGCTGCACTTGCTCAATAAGCACCGAGGGCTGGGAGCTGTCAGGATGTATCGGAACTGTGGTTCCATACAAGCTGTCACATCCTCTGGACATACAGCAACACGCCTTTCATCGGATGCTCGGGATTATGCCGATAAGGAAGCAAACATGTCATGTGCATCCTGATGATCAGAGCTGTCATCATGTAATCTTCATAATGCAATATTGTTATGTTGTTCCTGTAAAGATGTTCAGAGTCAGACACAGAAACAGATTCATTATGGTCCCATCTGCTCAGAGAGGAGAGAGCATTCACCTCCATGTAAAGAGGAAGTCATGAACCGATCGATCCGACTTTTTCTCTCCCAATACTGATTCCAGTACCCAAAGTCAGGGTACCGGCTGCTGAGGCTGTGTTTCAGTTTCAGACTGACAAATGGTGTGATCCCATCGCAACATGGTCTCTTGTTTACGGCGTTTAATTAGTATCAAAACCTGCACAGAACAGAATCCGCGAGCAGAAAAGCATCCTCGCGAGGACACATTTCTGCTCCGCGAGCACAAGTGCAGCACGAGCGCTTGCTCGACCCTCTCGACGCGCTCGCAACTGCTCAACTCGCTCGCTCGTCAAGTTAACTTTTGAGACTTTGGAGCGGGGATGGAATAGACAGCGGCTGATGTGTCTGCTCTTTGATGGTCACATTCAACACCAACATGAATAATTCATGAACACGTGACACCGTTGTCCAATCATAGAGCGCAGAACACGTGACCATCCACTCCTCCAAACATCAACATGTTGCCTTCCAAGAAGATCCACAATACCGTCACAAAAATGGAGTTATCTTTGGTACGGCCACCAGAGGAATAAATACATACTGTAGGTCATTTCAAGCTTTTAAACAGACGCCTGATACGGTGGTTTTCTGGTGAGGACAGTGTCAGATAATACAGCTGCTGTCGGACAGATCAGAATGATGAGAGGCCCCCGCTGTCTGACTGAATACAGCAGAAAGAGGCCATCTTTCAGGTGGGAGCGATTCTACGGGGCTCTCCATCACCGAGGCAAGAGATGAACCGGTGGCAAATATTTGATTTACAGTCGGCTGAACAACATATGGCTGCTGGAAATGAACCGACAGTATAGTACAGTAACTACGGCATCTATCATTTAAATCTGGTTTCACAGGGAATTTATAGCATGTTCAATATTCCATCACAAATCGAAAAATATATATAACGGAGAAATACAGCCGGAGACCAACCGGATAAAAGCTGCAGGTCATCTTACCGGTCAGGCGGTGTTTGACGATCAATGTCCCATCGACAGTCATTCACCAGAATGTCCCACACTGTCAGAGGACAGTCCAACAGGCTGACCTCTCAGTGAGTCAACATTAACCCCCCCTGATTAAACAGCGTGTTAGCTATGCTGCTGGTGAAAAGACCATTTCTGTCCAAATCATCACTGTCATCTGATCGATCTGTACGCCGTACCCTGCTGTATGAGTCATTATCTCGGTAGGCGTCATACTCTTAAGACTGCTTCACATCAAAACCTAATGTGAGGAGGACAGTGATGCTGAGGTCTGTCTTTAATCTGACTGTCCTGCACAGTTCCCCCGTACCTTATCATCCCCTTCACTCCGACATTGATTTAGGTTTGACACATTTAGTCTGTCTGTAACCATCGATGTGATCGACACCCAAGATTACTTTACACGCTAAAGACAAAATCTAAATGTGAGGATCCTGAGTGCGGATCTATCGGATGTTTTACGGTGCGTCTACATGACTTCTAAGCAAATATATGGATACTCTTCTTTAAATGGACTGACATCATCGGGGAGAATGAGCTCAGCTGATAGGCTGATCCTTTGGATATGATCCTCATGAGAAACCACTCCCTCACTTAAGCATAACAAACATTTGCATTTTTATGAATAAACACAACGGTGGTTGAACCCCGTGATGCTATCGGAGAGAATATTTCTAACCTGACAGGTTCCTTTGAGCCAAACAGTAGAAATAGCCTGTGCCTCACAGTATGAAATGGAATTATCATTTCACTTATGATTAATTCACCTGCAACTCTGGAGCTAATTAAGAAGTAGTGTCGTTAGAAGCTGTGATGTTGAATGCACACTGACTGATTACTGACGGATCCTCCAGCTCCGACGCCAAATAAACATTATACATCATTATACATGTTTACAGAAGACACACACCGACGTCAAGTGAAGTTTCACACTATTTAACAGTTAAGTGCTCGTGTACGTCAGCCTTTCCATGCTTCATGTCTAACGGGAGATCCACTTTATCACAGCTAACTAACAGGGTTCCTCTTTAGCTCCGACTTCCTTTGTCTCTTTGACAATTGGTGTTATTTCATGTTGAAGTGCAGACAACAATGGCAGAGATGAGACTCTTCTGTTAAATAAGGAAATGGTTCAGAACATCCACTAAAGAGGCACCGTTCATTTGGTTGACTAAATCTAAAGGTGCCATCTTTCAAATAGTCAATGTACGTGGTTGTATATGCATAACGGAGACAACAGAAGACTGAGATGAACCTCAAAAGACAAAGTCGAGGTTATGGAGGAGGGCGAGGCGTCCGGTCGGGAGGAGGCCCAGACTATGTTGGGTAGTTGAAACACACGGGGGGGCAGCCGCCGGCCGGCCGGCCTGGACACGGACAGGTGACAATGTTAACAAGGTTGAAAACTAGATTTTCATCGGAGGGGGTCTTTAAAATGATGGTGAGTGGAGGGGTTTGGAAAAATTGCTGTGGTCATGTCATCACAATGGTGGTAATTTATTAAAATTGATTTACTCATACAAATGTCTACAAATGTATGAATGTAAGTCATTTGTAAAGAGACCTGGTGTAAGAAAGGTGAGAAGAGGAGAATAAAAGTGCATTGCTGTACCTGTGGAAGAGGACGGATTTAACCAGCGTCACCACGTCTCGACTGGCGTTGTAACCTGCACATACGATGGCCACGTGGATGGTCTGTGGAGATGATGACAAGAGTGAAGGATTATAAGGAGTTAGACTGGAACAGGTGAGAAAAGAGAGAAATTCATTTGTCATTAGTAGATATACAGCACAAAGTTTGAGTGGAACATTCATTACTTTACATCAAAGTATCGTCAACTGCTTATGGTTTATGTTCAACTGCTTTCCCAGATTGAGTAGCACCTCTCAAGTCTACTGAATTAATTGTGACTAGGGCTGTCAATCAATTAAAATATGTAATCACAATTAATTGCGTGATTATCCATAGTTAATTGTGATTAATCACAAATTAATCGCACATGTTTTTATCCGTTCAAAATGAACCTTTAATTGAGATTTCTCAAGTATTTAATCCTCTTATCAACATGGGAGTGGACAAATGTGCTGCTTTATGTAAATGTATGTATATATGTATTATTGTAAATCAATTAACAACACAGATCAATGTCAGATATTGATCAGAAACCCTCACAGGTACTGCATTTAGCATAAAACAATATGCTCCAATCATAACAGGTCAAACTGCAGCCCAACAGGCAACAGCAGCTGTCAGTGTGTCAGTGTGCTGACTGGACTATGACTTGCCCCAAACTGCATGTGATGATCATAAAGTGGGCATGTCTGTAAAGGGGAGACTCGTGGGTACCCAGAGAACCCATTTACATTCACTGACCTGGAGGTCAGAGGTCAAGGGACCCCTTTGGACATGGACATGACAGTTTTTCCCTCGCCAATATTGAGTGTAAGTTTGGAGCGTTATTTAGCCTCCTTCATGACCAGCTAGTCTGACCTGGTTGGTACTGATGGATTCATCTGTTTTTATAGTTTCATATGATACTGAGCCGCTACAACCTAAAAATCAAGTTTATGTGTTAAAGAATTAGTGGTATTAAAACAAACTTGTTCCATTTGACAGCCCTTGTTAAAATCTTAGACTTCTTTGCAACTGCAAATCATCACAACTGTTTATCAGCTGCCCCAATAATGAACTTCAACTTTGGAAAACAACTGCTCTAAAAGCACACTTCCATTCTGAGCAGAACGCTGACAACAGAGCGTTCAGGGACGGCTGAAGGCAGAGTGGCCGGCTTGCAGAGCTCTTACTGGCGGGTTAGTCTTTGCACGCGTTTCCTGGCTGAAATTCCACCTGTGCACTTTCATGTTTCTAGTTAGTTTTAATGGTGCACGTCATCTGAACCCAATGCAAGTGATGTCTTGGTCTATTTATTTTTTCATTTAACTCATATTTCTTTGACGAGGGTTTTAGACAATAACGATAACCACAAGAAAACACGGAAGAAAACACTTCAACGTGTTGAAATATGAAAATCTGTACTCGCGGTGACGAGCAGCAGCCGATTCATTCAGAGGAGAGACCAATTCTCATGAAGGCGATTCCAAGTGAGGAGAGCAGAGCACATAAAAGCTTTCTTTGCCACTTCATTTCACCTCTCCTTTAGCTGCTTTTTTTAACATTATGCTGGACTTCTCCCTCACAGCCCCGGGTTATGGCTCCAATTTTAGCTCTCCCTGATGCCAGCTTGACGTGTCAAAACTCCGAGTACATTTTCTCCTCCCGCTCTCGGAGCTTCTACAGTTATCTCCCCGCAGGGGTCAGGGCAGCGAGGCTGACCCCTCCAAATGAGCAGCGGTCATGTTCAAGCGCTGCTGGGAGGGTGCTGCAGTCGGACTGCCCCTCTCCTTTTTCACTCCGTCTTCCACCCTGAAGGTGCTCTGCTTTCCCCCGCAGTCGGCTGGCTTTTAAACATCGCCCGGCTCTGGCCGAGAACTGGGAGTGAGGGAGTGACGGCTGATGTGGGAGGAAAGTAGGAGGTGGTGATAAGAAACCATCGGCGGTTCATATCCTCTCTCAGAGCGCTACACACACACACACACACACACACGACACACACCTGACAGTGAGGACGCACAAGAGGTGTGTCTGTGTGTTCTCGGAGCTACACAGGAATATGAAGACGTATTGTGAAGTTGTCTCTTCCCACCAATGTGTGTGTCTTAATATTTTCTTTGATATGCTCTTAAAGTCCATGTAAAGCAAAAATAAATCTGCATTCTGAGTTTGTCCCAGAAAAGTGTGTTACTAACCACTCAACCACCCGGCCTAATTTGAATGATTGAAAAAAATCGGCAAGTATATAAATTAGCTTTCAAACGCTGATGCTCTGAGACGCTGAAACCTGAAACTCTCTCAATACATCCATGGTTGAAACCACACCCACAAGGCGAGCGAAGAGGGAAGAGCCCAGCGCCGAATCGCCGTCCGCCGGGCGGAGCGGGGAAATGTGGCGTACGGAAGACCGCTAGACCTGTTACGAACAAGTGTCTTACCTCTTACTAGTTTTCTACATACAGTTTGTGTTAGTATAAAGTGTTAGTAGGTGTAAGTGTTAAGTGTTAATAGTTTAAAGTGGCAGTAGGCAGTATAGTTTTGGCATCATGGAGAAATTCCATATATATGTATATTTATATATATATATATATTTTCACATTTTATTTCATTTAAGTCCTGATAATTATAGTACATGTTTATGTCAGGCAGTAGGCTAAATCAGCCACCAGGTGTCGCTGTTGCGCTGTCAGAATGGAGCAATTATCCATGTTTGTCCCTTACAGGACACCGTAGTTACGTGTGGGACACCATTCTTTTCCTTAAGTCTACTTTCACTGTTCCGTCAGGTGAAGCACGGCGGCCTGCATCAGCTGAAAACACAGCGCTTAAAAGACAAAAGTCTCTGTTTCACCAGAACCGATGAAGATGAAGATGAAGAAGGCCAACGCTGCAGCAGAGGCTTCGTTTAGTAGAACACATCCTAACGAAACACAACAAGCCCTTCGCCTACGGAGGCGTTGTAATGGAGGCGATGCCTGCGGTGGCTGAAACATTATGAAAGGACCAAAAATAAAGACAGTGATTATGTCTGTTATTGGCGATGTGCGACTTGGTGCCATGAGTAGCTGTCGGACACTTTCATCGTGTCAAATTAGCTCTCAGAGGACAAATGTTGGTGTAAACCAGAGTCTGCAACCTTTACTATCTAAACAGACATTCTAAGCAAACAAAACCCCCCCCAAAAAAATCTGTCTGGAGACGCAAAACATGCGATCACTGTGATGAAGGTAACTCAGTTTATAGTCTCAGTATATAGTATATCAGTCTAATGCAGTGAGGGCCAAAGAGACAATGGACTACGGAGGATTAGGGCCACATTGAGGGAAACAACATCTGAGATTTACACAATAAAGTCACAATATTACGAGAATGAAGTCAGAACTTTATGAGAAAAAAAGAAAATAACACATAAATGACTACTTTATAATATTCTGACTTTATTCTCTAAATGTCAGATGTATTTTTTCCTCAATGTTCCTGATACTCCGTCGTACCGTCGTACCGTCGTACCATAGACCTACAACAATGATCAATACAGATTAAAATGTAAACAACAAAACACAGTTATTCATTTCTGTTTGTAATAATCCCCAGGGAGCCGCTGGAGAGGAGCTGGAGAGACGCAGGTTGCTGACCTCTGGTGTAAACCCCTGGTGTAAACCCAGGAGCCTGTTTGGTAGCACTGAGCCAGTATCCTGAATGTGTGTCGGCTATTCCGGTCATCCAGACAAACACCGGCTGAGCTGACAGGTGACAGGTGACATGCTGCGGCGCTGTGAGGTAGCATCAGCGTGGGGATCACAGCGTGGCCGTGTCAAAGCTCTCACATTGTGCAGCCTTGTGGCGGTGAGTCATATCCCAGCAGCAAACCAACACCATCGCTGCTGAGGATTAGGCTAATAGGAGGCTAAAGCCCGGCTATACTACGGTACCCTGGAGAACATCTTCACGGTCATGTTGCCTCTCTGAACACTTTGAGTGGTGTTACACAGCTCACCTCACACTTATCCACCACCGGCTGCTGCACGCAGTCTGAGCTGTTTCCCACCGCGGCGGCTTTCTGGCCCTCGTTGTCGCCGGTGCCCTCCTCTGAATGGGTTCGGCTCTGGTTGCCACGGCGACCGCCGTTCGGAAGGCGCGCGGACGGGCTCCTGGGTGGCCGGCTCAGCTCCCGGCGCAGCGCCCGGTTCTCTTCCTCCACCGCCCGGACTCGCAGCTCTAAGGCCTGACGCTCGCCGGCGCCGCCCACCGGCGTTGATGATTGGGCTTCCAACGGAGACAGGGGGAGGGGCTTCACTGTTGACGGGACAGGAAGAAACATTTCATATTGCAAGATCAACATATCAATGTGATCTGATATTCTCACAGCAGAACAGATTTTAGACACCTAAAATAATCAACATCAGTTCACGTGTACGCTATATTTAGAATATTTCCACTGCTTCACCTCGCCGTCAGACAGCTTCTCCTTTCCGACGGGGATCTGTGCTCTCTCCAAACCCGATGACAATAACATTATAGATACGTTTCACTTTCAGTTCAGTTCGTCGTCGGAAAAAGCATTCTAAACAGTGTAGGATTAAACTGATTGATTTTTAGTTGGGTCTTTTCTGATCGATCCCCGGCTCCTCCGGTCCACACGTCCAAGTGTCCTTCGGCAAGATACTGAACCCCAAACTGCTCCCAAAGGCTGAGCCATCGGTGTGTGAAGGAGCATTTAGAGGAGTGGTTCTCAAACTGTGTAGAAACTAGTGTAAAGTGTCTTCAGTGGACGGAAGACGAGAGAGGTGCTATATAGTAAATGTAAGGTACTCTACAGCCACAGCAGGTTTAGACCACGACATGGTTCAATTACTTTTCATACTGTTGGCCACTGAGCAAACTACGCAGTCTCGGTTTGGATGTTTTTGTTCAGAACTGGTTTCTCTAATATTTGTCTGAACTAGGGATGTTAATAATGAACCGTTTAACTGTTAACCGACATTAAGCATTTTAACTGATTAACACTATCGATTAAAACGGTTAGAAGAAATAATTAGAATTAACTAAAAAGCTGAGCGGCTCGTCACTTTAAGGAGAAAAGCTAGTCCACCTTAAGAGGCGGAGCCGGAGTTGCAGGATACAGGAAGTTGGCTCCGGTCTCTCCGGCTCGCTTGAGCGGAGCGGAGGAGTTGTAGTTTTATGGTTTGTTTTCTATTTAATCTGTTCGGTTTCATAGTGCACAAATTAAAGCGTACCAAATAAAAACATATATATATATATATATATATATATATATATATATATATATATCCTCATATATATATATATATATATATATATTTGCTCTGTACGAATTGCAGTAGAAGTTTTTTCTCTTTGACTCGGCACTGATCGGCTGTATGATTACCACCAAACGAACCGCACCAGAGTACGATTAAAACGGACTAAATGTTGGCTTGTGAAAGCGCCCTTACACTCTAGATGAACAATATTATCGCTCCAACACACTTATAATAATATCCACTTTTATCTGTATGACACAATCTTGCATGCGTTTGACTTCCCTTCAACTCGAGCTTTACTGAGATTAGAATCTGCCTTCAACGTTCTTCAGACGTTTCTGCAGGATCTCAAGCTCGTACTGAAAATGTGTTTTATACTCATGAAGCCATAACGTTAGTTTGCATAGATGATTTCTTGTATCAGAATAAAACATGTTTCTGTCTTCAGGACAAGAAAAATGATTGTAGAGTCAACCATCATGTCTGCGCTCGACTATGGAATCATCCTTTCTCCTCATGCTGCCCGCTCCACTTCGGCTGGCTGTTTGTTTTTCCTTCTCTATGCTGTGCTCAGAGGGGTATATATGTATATAACTGTACATGTATATGTATATAAATACAGTTAGTCTGTATACTAACTGTACATGGAAAGTTAAAGTTACATCTCCTCTCTCGTACAGTTCCTGAGCCTCCGACTCCATGACTGCTGCACTCAGAGCAGCGGTCAATCATGACGTCTCACCCTCTTTTTATAATATCAAAAAACTAATAAAAAAGACTTGAACATCCACCAGTGTGATAAGAACTACCTAAAATTACAAAAACAGTCTTTGGGAAAAATTGTATTTTTAGTTTGGCCCATGTCCCATCCGCTAACATGGAGGAGGCGGGACTTATGGCCTATTCTGCAGCCAGCCACCAGGGGGCGATCCAGATGTTTTGGCGTCACTTTTTATGGAGCTGTTTAGTTCACATTTAAAACTACGTCTACTACAGCTTCATTGGACAACGTTACTGTTCCCTCCACCCGGCAACCAGTGTGCTTTTAATGGTTGAAGCACTTTAGTTTCTCTATTGAAGAGGAATCCACCAGAAGTTACGTGAGTATATATTTACATTTAGGTAGCGACACACCGATGCCGATACTGTGCTCATGTACTCATACTCGCACAACGGCACCGATACCACTTTACGGCAGCGTGACGTTAACCTCTCGTCAGAAACTTTGGGGTCCTATCGCACGCGCTCACGCTCCACCTTCCTGACGGTGCGGGCCAGACAGGCCGGTGGTGCGCAAGACCCCGCTGGGCCGGGATCACACCTCAGCCGGCGTGCGCCGGAATTCACTTTCATTGCGCCACGGGGTTTTGCTTGCACCATCTGACTCGCACTTTGTCCCCAGGAAGCACCTTCACCCCGAGCCTTTCCAAGCCGACCTAGAGCCGGTGGCGGCGCACCGCCTCGTATGCGGGACTCCCCAGCCTGCCGTGTGTCGCTCACACCCTCCAGCTGGCTGTTAACGAGGGTCTTTTGGCACAGAGAAGTACTCGTATCGGTACTCGGTATCAGAGAGTACCCAAATGGAAGTACTTGTACTCAGTCTGAATAAAAGTGGTATCGATGCGTCCTACATTTAGGATCACAGTTGTGATGCATCTCAAGACGGGGAGTGCACACATATCTTTCAATCAATGCTGTCAGTGCAGCAGGGCGGCCCTCACTCTGCACATCTAATCCAAGTCAGCAGCAATTTCCTCTGCTCTTCTCTGACTGCTTCAATATGATCAAGCAGCTCTGACTCCTGCAGAGAGGCAGAGAGATGGATCTTTAGAGAGGAGATGAAGCTCTCTCTCTCTTCACTACATCTCAGAAACCTCAGCTCCCAAAGGGGAGGCCTTGGTTGAAGATCATTAAAGAACACAATAGGTTCTCCTTTGGCAACCTCACTAGGGAGAACAGACAGCCTCGGAGAACTCCACATATCACAGTATGGTAGAGATCCAGAGGCGTTATAGCTCGGATTACATGTATTGATCTGTGTTGGGGAAATAGGTGGCTTTATGATACCATATGTCATCTAGGTCAAGATCCACTTCCTTTCACCCAACTGGGAGTTTGTGGTCCCCCCTTTGACCTGCAGGCTGTCAAATAAAACCTCCCTGTACTGAACAGGTCTAAAGAGAAAATGGCAATGAATTCCAGCACATGTAAAAGTTAGTTTTATACGTGTAAAGGAGGCTGAATGCTTTCTGGGATGAACTGAAGGAAACCTTCTCATTGGTCTCGGTTGGTTTGTTCTCTAACAAAGTGTGTTAATGAATTGACATGTCTCTGTTTTCCTTCAGATGTATTGTTCCCCGTGGCTATAATATATAAATGCAGTCAGTATATGGATGGGTCCTTTCAACCATGGAGGGCCACTAAGCCCTCTGCCGCAGAACCAAAGCACCTTCTGGACTCCATTTCGTCCAAGCTGTAATTAATTTGCAGAGTGGATTTGCCGGGCCTAATCCCACTGAACTGGCCATTTGTTTGTGCTGCTCACAGATTGCATATGGCGTTTTCAGGGCAGCAGATGCACCTGGTCTTTTACGGCGGCCGAGCCAATTCATTTGGCTTTTAGTTATTTGTCACCAAGCTCATCATCTACATGCAAACAAGAGCCTTAGTAAAAAACACACGAATCAAATTGTCCCAGTAGAGGAGGAAAAAATGACAACAGTACAGCACATCTGAGAGGAAAACCGCTCGCAGGTTATTAGTTTTAGGTTTCATCTGCTGTGTGTGATTTATGTCAGAAGTGAAAAAGAATCCAAATCTTTTCATGGAATAATACTAAGAATATTCCGACTTTTTTTTTCTCGTAAAGTTATGATTTTCTTCTGAGAATATTTGAGGATATAAATAAGCATTAACGTAACAGAATATTGATTCATGTTTGATCAGCGCTGTCTTGTTTGACCGTTTGATCTGAGTTTGCGAGAATATTACGACTTTTTTTTCGTAGTTCTGATTTTATTCTCGTAATATTACGACTTTTGTTCTCGTAAAATTATGACTTTAGTCTTGTAATATTACGACTTTTTTCTCGTTAAGTTATGATTTTATTCTCGTAATATTCCGACTTTTTTCTCGTAATATTATGACTTTATTCTCGTTAAGTTATGACTTTATTCTGGTAATCTCAGATATATTTTTTCCCCTCAATGTGGCTCTAATACGCCGTCATAACTGTCAGCCCGGATTGATAACATGGTTGTTGAGGCTCAGACCAACGTTACGTCAGGGCCGACAGTCTGTGTACATTTTGGATTCAAACATTGTTTTTCCCATGGGCAAACATTTAATCCTTCAGGGCAGTAAGGAGACATCTGTGAGATCACGAAAAAATACCTTTGAAGGTCCAATCTGCTGCTGCTGGAGGACGGGTAAATAATGTTTCTGTAAGGAACTCTATGTGACCCAATCAGGGAGTAATGTACGGAGTGCCGAGGTCACAAATGGGCTAAATTGAAGTGGGAAGTGGGTTTCAGACAGCTCAGGCAACAGTTTCAACATTCACCTTTATTTTCTCTTTCAAAGATTGCTTTCAGCCTGGTTGTACAACTAAAATACCTTTTGATAAAGTTTATTGTCGGAGCATGTGTTTATCGGCATCGCTACACGAACCCAACCAGCCTCATGTGAGGTTTGATGAGCCTTTAGCAGCGTTACTGTGATGCAGAGCGGAGCGGTGTGTGTGTGCCCAACAGGATGTGTGTGTGTGTGTGTGTGTCAGGACAGATGGATTGTGTCAGCTGTCTAAATGTTGGCGTTGACAGTGATGGTATGATCTGGACGGTGTCATGCAGAGACTCAGCATAGTAATGCAAAGTGATGAACTGTTTGGGTCAGTGACCTTGAGTGTTGTTGGATGGTTAGATGGATGTTAGTCTGAATGACAGCTGCTAACAGGTTGAAACCAACATTATTCATTTATGCAACATTACATCATGACACCAGGTATCGTGTATACAATCAGTCATTTGTATTATGTGTGGATGCTAGGGTTGTATAAATTGAGTTTGTTTAGTTTGAAAGGATTTTAAAGGCAGGCATATCTTCATCGTTGAACATGTCTTGTGTAGTCGTGACCTCTAATGACTGATGGGAGCATGAGTTAGTCTGTGGTTAACACAGGCTTAAGAGATTTTAACGCTTTGTTCTGGGATATAAAATACGTCAGTAAATATTCCACTCATGAATTTTGAATCTTCTACGTGTCTTAAAAAAGGCGGTTGCTAACGAGTAACTAAAGGAGACTACTAAACATCATCACGCCGCCTTCACAGCCTCGTTGTGTATACTGACGACCGTGGTGTAGTTTCTTTAGAGCCTAATGTTAGCTTTTTACTTTTTAGCGATTGCATTTACTTCACAAATCACAAAAGTGGTGTTCATTTGTGAAGATCATCTTGTAAGTTTCATAAATGTTTGCCACAGAGCTTAATTTCTGCAATAATCCAAAAGCCAATGGAAAAATCCCATTGGCTTTTTTTGTGGAGGAATCCAGGGCGATGCTAACTTCCTGGTTGGAACTACAAAAATACGTCATCCCTGCAGCGCTCTATTGCAGTGATACAAAATTATTACTACTGTGAACACCTTGTGGGTAAGAGTAATGAGTGGTACAGTATAAGGATGTACGGTACCGTCAGGCCTCGAGACTAAAATAGAAAATGAGTTTGGGACGCAGTAAACTCACTATCGACGATATACATTATGGTGTGCACAGGCTCTATTCAGTAAAAATGAGTATTGGGTGAAGGTAAATTCTAATGTTATGATGTGATCAAATGTAATCCTGTAAAATGTAGCTTTTGGTAGGAAACCTGAATAAATCCAGTTGTTTGAAGGAGATGTTTTCACAGCAATATAAAATAGATATTAGAGAGGGAACTGTTTAACTTCAGAACAAACACCAGTATGCAAACGGTAATAAAGGAGTGGATGTTGAAGTACATGGGATTTCATTGGTATTGGTATCGACTACTAAATTTCTAGTATCGGACATCGCTAGTAAATATAGTTTAGTG